>LR812539.1:20185645-20263145 GCA_903798195.1 Danio kyathit | reverse complement strand
GGAACTGTGCCACTTCTTAATGTAGCATTTGTTACCTCATCTGTCTTTTTTCTCTGTGCATCTCTCTTGTTCTTCTTTCTTTCTTTCTTTCTTTTTTCTCTCTGCATCTGTCCTAATGTTTGATTTGAAGATCACTTACTGTCTGACACCCTCGTTGGCCACGACTCTGACTCCCCAGACAGCCTGTGTGCTCAGAACAACAACCACAGCTGTACCCTCCAGGGCTCCCCCATCAGCACCGACCCCAGCCTGATCAACCCCGCCCTGGGTCTACTGGAACCGCCACCTCCTACAACATCCTCCAAGAGCCGGTTATCCCTAGAGCGCAGCTTTTCAGCAGAGGAGGACCAGCAGAAGTGTGTGGAGTGTGCCCTGCAGCCTGCTCGAGTCTACACCATCACTGGAGAGAGCGGTATGCTGGGAACCAGTCGGGGAAGCAAAGAGAACCTGGAGCTTGAGGTCTTGAAAGAGGCACTCTCCCAGCCCTCGACTTCCTCCAACACGTCATCTCCAACCCAGCGACACCACCACCATGGAGGCGGAGGCGGAGCTGGAGGCGGAAACCATCATCACAGCAATCACCATCATTCCAACCACCATCATGCCAACACCAGCGGTAGCAGTGGAAATAGCGGATCAACCCCCCAGAATATCTCCGGAGTGGGAACGTCACACCATCACCATGTGGTGTCCCATCACCATCACCACCTTTCCCAGCCACTCCAGAGTTCTGTCAGCGCACACAACCTTCGTGGCTGGGGGGAGGGAAAGGAATGCGGCCTGGCATGTGAGAGCTGTCCTGGGGCTCCATCACGCAGCCAGGGATCCCTGGACCTGGAAAGCAGCACCCGAGAGGCAGGCAAGCAGCGCCGGCCCCCTCTAGAGCGGATGTGCAGTGTGGACCGCGTGACTGGGCTGGAGCGAGGTGAGAGGGGGAGAGCGACAGGGGAGAGAAAGAGAGAGAGAGGCTCTGGCCGAGGGGAAGGGGTGGGGTTCAGCCAACAGGGGGGCGTCGATGTGTTCGATGTGCCGTGGTCTGTATTTTTCCCAATCTCCTGTGTCTCTCTCCTCTGTGTCTCCTTTGTGCTCTCTCCCTCTGTGGAGTGGACTATGTGTGTGTGTGAGTGTGTGTGTGTGTGTGTTGTTACTCTATAAAGTGTATCTGCACGCAGTGGCCCTAGAAAATATTTGGACACTTAAACTACATCTAAATGAATGTTTCAGGTTCAAATCTGAAGCTCAGAAGTCAGTATATGGGCATAATCTTGGACCAGGGATGGGCAAACTCGGTCCTGGAGGGCCAGTGTCCTGCAGAGTTTTAAACAAGATTAAACACAGGATTAAACGAGATGATTAGACATTTAAAAAAGCGAGCAATTGGTCCATATTTTATATTTCTGTCCAGAGAGGTCATGTTTTGATCCTCAATTGGTCTCACGCAGTTAAGTGATGCGATTTCGCAGGTCAGATTTCACCAAGCTTGAACTTTGCAACACAGCGAGCTGCAACACTTGTCGCACGAGCTTACGTTTCCGGTCTGACCCCTTTGCATGCGTATGAATGGAAGTCTATGGGGAGAAAAGTGCAATGTGACCGCAGCTTTAGTTCCAACCCTGATCAAACACACCTGAACCAATTAATTAGGACCTGAAGCAGTACTTCATAATTACAGACAGGTGTGTTTGGTCAGGGTTGCAACTGAAATCTGCAAAAAGGAAGCTCAACAGGAACAGGGTTGGTGACCCTTGGTCTAGTCCAGTCTGATCCAATACAATTGCCCGGAAGTTCTTTTCCTTGTCTGTCTGAAGACCTTGATTAGCTGGTTCATGTGTGTTTTATTGGGGTTTGGGGTTTAAACTAAACTCTGCAGTACATTTGCCTTTCAGGAGCAAGTTTGATCACTTCTTATCTTGTATTTAAAGCAAGGGTTCCCAATCCAAGTGTTAGGTCCAATCCCAATTCTATTTTTGCCCCCCTACCCCTTAAAAATTTACCCCTAAAAAATGGCACACTACTACAACACCTTACTTCATATGAGATCGACGATCGCGACTGCTGTTATTATTCCAGATGCAATATTTTTTGGTATTTATCTTCAGGAAATCACAGAAGGCAACAATATCATGTTATCATAACCATTTATGGCAAAAAGCTCGTAAAGTTAACTGTACTGTGCATTTACACCCTGACCATATTCATCTATGTAAACACAAGAAAACAACAATAACATTATAGCAGACACCGTAAAAAGCTCATTCCCAGCCACTAGAAATTTCTGACAGGGGATTCATATGTTAACACGTGACAAATGTGAAAGTATGTTGTGGACTGCGACACAGAAGCTATTATTAGGGATCATAGATAGCGAAATTTAACGGTTTTTATTTTAGCGTTTTTTTAAAAGCATGACAGTAAAACACGAACGTGATTATGAATGTATTAAAACATTTGCTTTTTTGTCGTAAAAATTCATAATAATGACAAAAAATACTAGTTTGTGCATCTCCTGACCTCCGGGTGCAGCTATGCTGCCGTTGTGGCTAGTGTATTCTGGGAAATTTTCTTACAACTTGGTTTCGAGTGTGGTCCTGAAAAATCTCTATATCTAGAGATAGGTATCTAGCCCTTCCCCTTAGCCCTACGCCTTCAAGCTAAAGAGAATTGGGACACCCCTACACCTTCACATGAATGCACAAAACGAGGGGTAGGGGGAAGGGGTAGAATTGGGATTGAGCCTTAAGGTATCCCTAATTCCTCCTAATAAAACACACATGATTCAACTCTTTAGTTCATTTATAGAGAATCAATTACTAAAGGCAGGCAGACACACTGCGATTTTTGATATCATACAAGCTTGTATTCAAATTCTTTTCTCCCATCGGTAGAAGGTGTTTGGAAAGCACTGAGGCTTGTATTGTCATGGCTCGTACAGTGTGAGAAGAATGTGCTAAGCGGCATACAAACTCCAGACAAATTTTCATGTCAAAAAAGATTCAACAAGAATTCGTGAGGTGTGTGCAGTCGAATAAGCCAATCTGTCAATTGATCTGAAGTTGACCAATCAGGACAAATTTGCCACTATATCACTGCCTCTGAAAGATTTTCACATAAACTCACTCGTTTGAATGGACATGCAACCACCAGAAGACCTTTCCCCATCAAGCAGAGCTAATGTTTTTAAGTAGTCTTGACGTCTAGTCACATTTTGCATTAATGTTAAAGTCTGATGACTGAAACCAGAGAGAAAACAGACTCAATCTGTTCTGTCCTTACCGATAATGTGTCTTTGTTGATGTACTGACAACAAACCACAGACACACAAATGTCTTTGATGAATAACTACAAGTAGAAAAGACCAGCAGACCTTTCATTCACTGAAGAAAAACAAAGTCAACACTTTTCTGCTGTAATCAACTGTATGCAATTGAGCTTGAACCTAAAACATTTATTTGAAACTGTAGAAGAGTCATTAAATGGCAAATTATTAATCCAAATGACATTTATTTGTACACAAAACAGCACAAGGTTTCCTTTCAAGCTAAAATCTCAGACATTTGTTAGGATTCACAAAAGAATAGTATAACTAGCATCATTTGGATGCTGATTTGGTTTAATATTTTGTGGTCTATCATGGCTTACATGTTTAAATAGATTTTGGGGCTACTACATAATTATATATATATATATGTTCAGTTTATATACGCACAGATGTGTCTTTAAAACCATACTAATGTGATCCATTATGTCTGTTTCTAACCAGACGATAACAGTTGGTTCCCTAAAGAGAACATGTTCAGCTTTCAGACTGCTACCACAACTATGCAGGCGTAAGTACTCACTTCATCTTACACACACACACACACACACACACACACCAAAGCCATCTATATACCAACCTAAAGTACAGATGGCACAACAGGTGTCTCACCACTAGCACACTTTCATTTAGTGACATTTACTGTCAAACTGACTCACAAAGCTGACAAGTACACGATGACCACACAGTTTTTTTTTTCTCGTGGTTGTTATCTAAGCTTTCTGTCTGTCTTTCTTTCTTCTTTTTGTCTGCCTTGCCTCCCCACTCAACAGGATTTCGTGAGTATCCCCCTTTTGTACCCTTTAAATGTCACAAAATGACAGTGTGTGATGTCAAACGCTAGCTTCCGCACCACAGCTCGCCCCGCCATCCATCCACTTTTACCCGTTTAGATTTATGTACAATATTCAATATTTGAAGGGGAACAATAACAATCCCAGCAATCCCAGACATTCCTGTCTGGATAAGATTACGTTTCTTATTTCTCTTTTTTTTTCTATAATTGTGTGAGAAAAACGCAAACCTTGTTTAAAAGTCACATGAAACAAACATTTATTGAATGTGCTCAGAATTAATGGTTCTGTTCAAATAGGGTTTGTGTGTTTGAAGTCACAGAGGAAGCTGCCGTCAGGATGATGAAACTGAAGTAAAATTATTTTACCTTGATGTATGAGTGAATCACAATGTGCTTGATTTGAAAACCTGAGGCAAAGATTGATGATGTTGCTTTAGTGGTTTGTAATGCAGCGGTGCGTTTCCATTCATGAAATGGCTCTGATAGGCCGGTCTGAATAATTCTGATTACCTCAGCCAGAGACACAGATGTCGTTGTCTTGGATGGTTTAGAAATGCTGACAGATGCTGATCATTTTTGCAGTTAAGTTGATTATCTAGAACTGTTGAGTTAGAATAATTTGGTGGAAAGAGCTTGTTCAGTGCTCAGTGTCTTTTTATTTTTTATTGACATCTTTTATTTAATTGTAAGGAGCAATTAAATCTCTAAATGTGGACTGGAATCCAATTCTTAGGTGACACTCTGTATTTATTAAAGTTATTCTCCAATCAATACAAAATCACTGTCTGCCCAAGCGTGTGTCAGCATGAATCCTGTTCATTAGTATTTTACTCTAATCCGAGGCTCTGTTGATGGCTGAACCTTTATTTGTGTGGAAGGAGCTGCTCCTGCTTAACCCCAGGCTAACATTGGCCCTTCATGAGCATGGCTCAGGCTGTAACCTCTAACCGCACTCAAGCTCAAGCTCGCCCTCTCTGCCATTAAAGCTATGTCGCCTCCTAGCAGGGTTTTCCGGAGTCTAACTGAGAGACAGAGGAGAAAGAGCGAGGTGGAGTCAGCTGCCATCATCCAGAGGTACTTTGTTGCAGGATTGGTAATTATCGCTGCCTTTATTCTTCTTAGATAGAGGAAGAGATTTGGCAGAACTGTCTATCTAGCATCAGTCTGGCAGGTTATTGCACCCATCGTCCCTCTATCCATCCATCCATCCATCCATCCATTTATCCATCCAACCAACCATTCATTCATCCATCCATCCATCCATCATGTACTATCCATCCATCTGTCATTCCTTCCATTCATCTATCCATCTAATGTTTTGTCTCTCCAAAATTCCATCCATCCATCCATCATTCTATCTGTTCATGTATCCACTTTATATTTAACTGTACATATATTTATATACATCTGCCCAATGCTCATCCATCCATCTATCCATCCTTCCATTTATCTATCCATCAAATGTTTTGTCTATTCAACCTTCCATCCATCCATCATCCATCCATCGTTCTATCTGTCCATGCATCCACACTTATATTTATCGATACATATATTTATATACATTTGCCCATTCATTCATCTTTCCATCTATCCATCCATTCATTCATCCATATACAATGTTCTATCTATCTGTTCTTTCTTCCATACATTCATCTGTCTGTCCTATCTGTTAGATAGTTCTGTCTATCCAACATTCCATCCATCTATACATAGATCATTCTATCTGTTCATGTATTCATGACTATACATCTGCTCATCCATCCATCCATCTATCCATATATGTTCTGTCCGTCTGTCCTTTCTTCCATACATCCATCTGTCCATCCAAAGTTCTGACACATTCCATTCAACCATACAGTGTCGGCCCGCCCTACAGGCAATATAGGCGGTCGCCTAGGGCCCTAGTTTCTTGGAGGGCCCCATGGGCGTTCTTCTTGAATATTTACCGAGAACATAAGCTCAAGGGCGAGCATGCACATTTAAATTATATTCAATGAGCATTGTGCAATGCACAAACCCCATTAAATACAATTCACAACGACGGTGAGAAAAAAAATAACCTCCACATTTCAATAAAAGCATAGCTCTGTATAAATCATACATGACAAATAATCAGTAATCAAATATTATTGAAAGCAATAATAAATACACAAGTATGAATAAAAGCAGAAAATATCAGAAACGTACCCAGCAGAACCAAACTCTATTTTGCATAACATTGCCTGTGATCGGCTATTGGGTGAATTAGAATGCCGTAACACATTTCTACACAGACTCCACATGTCTCCAAATTGCTCACGTTCGATATAAAGCCGAAAAAGTGTCTTAAAGTCTAAAGTAATATAACGTCACAAGTGTCTTTGCTATTCTTAATCGATATTATTTGAATTTGAATTTGAAATGAAAGGAAGAAGGCAGAGACAGATAAGTAAGCTCAAAGTAAAGGTATGTTCTGCTGTGCATAATACATTATTAGTGTAGTATTAGAAAAAAAAATTCACATTCAGCATGTTTCATTAAATAATCAATTATCTGTCCCACTAATTCACCCTGCTGAAAAAACAGGTTCCCCCTCATTTTGTCAAAATCAAATTTGTCTGCATCTAATGCAGAGTTTTGTTTGTGTAAATCTCTGTGTAAAAACAAGCTAAAATGTCTCCTGCATTTCTAGCTATTTCTGCATATATTTGTATGTTATTCATTTACAAAATATGCATTTGATTCATGTTTTATTTGTATATGTCATACTTATATACTTTATTTTTTTAAATGAGTGTTTTCTGGCTTACAAACTTATTTGTTTAAATCTCAGTAAATATTTTTACATATGTATTATGGGTTAAATATGTAACAGTTAATAACAATGTAAACACTTAAATATAAAATGAATAATATAAAAAATGTAATAATATTAATATAATACAATTAATAATATAAAAATTGTATTTATTGTGCTTTTTTCTCACTGTTTTTACACAAGTGGGCCCAATTTTTTTTTATCCCACCTAGGGCCCCTCAACCCTACAGGCCGACACTGCAACCATACATAGATCCTTTTATCTGTTCATGTATCCGATTATACATCTGCCCATTCATCCATCTATCCATCTCTATCTATCCATATATGTTCTATCCATCTGTCCTTTCTTCCATACATCCATCTGTCCATCCAAATTTAGATCCAACGTTCAATCCATCCATACATAGATCGTTCTATCTGTTCATGTATACATGACTATACATCTGTCCATCCATCCATTCATCTATCCATCCATCCATCCATCCATCCATGTATGTTCTATCCATCTGTCCTTTCTTCCATACATCCGTCTATCCAAAGTTCTGTCTATCCAACATTCCATCCATTCATACATGGATCGTTTTATCTGTTTATGTATCCATGACTATACTGTACATCTGCCCATTCATCCATCCATCCATCTCTATCTATCCATCTGTCTATCCATCCATCCATCCATCCATCCATCCATCCATCCATCCATCCATCCATCCATCCATCCATCCATATATGTTCTATTCATCTGTCCTTTCTTCCATACATCCATCTGTCCATCCAAATTTAGATCCAACGTTCAATCCATCCATACATAGATCGTTCTATCTGTTTATGTATCCATGACTATACATCTGCCCATTCATCCATCCATCCATCTCTATCTATTCATCTGTCTATCTATCCATCCATCCATCCATCCATATATGTTCTATCCATCTGTCCTTTCTTCCAAACATCCATCTGTCCATATAAACTTCTATCCAATATTCCATCCATACATACATAGATCATTCTATCTGTTCATGTATCCATGACTATACATCTGCTCATCCAATCATCCATCCATCCCTCCACCCATCCATCTCTATCTATCCATCTGTCCATATTAAGTTCAGTCTATCCAACATTCCATCCAACCATACATAGATCGTTCTATCTGTTCATGTATTCATATACATCTGCCCATTTATTCATCCATCCTTCCATCCATCTCTATCTATCCATCTATCTATCCATCCATCCATATATGTTCTATCCATCTGTCCTTCCAAATTTTTGTCTATCCAACATTCCATCCATACATACATAGATCATTCTATCTGTTCATGTATTCATATACATCTGCCCATTCATTCATCCATCCATCCATCCATTTCTATCTATCCATCCATCCATATATGTTCTACCCATCTGTCCTTTCTTCCATACATCCATCTGTCCATCGAAAGTTTTGTCTATCCAACATTCCATCCATACATACATGGATCGTTCTATCTGTTCATGTATCCATGACTATACATCTGCCCATTCATTCATTCATTCATTCATTCATTCATTCATTCATTCATTCATTCAGTCTGTCCATCCTTCCATCAATTGTCCATTTTTCCAGTCGTCCATCTATCTACATATCTATTCATCCATCCTTCTATCTATCCACTGTACTACCTATCATATTATCTATCTGAAGCTGAGAGCCGTGCATCCATATCAATATGAGTTTTTCTGTCGGAGGACTAAGACGATAATTGACACGTTCATTATTCTTGGACACGAACCACCCTAAGCAGTTTAGCCTCCAATTTGCTGTGTGGTTGGGTTCAGACGAGAGTCAGATTCAATGTCTCACCTCCACAGTTACAATACACCCTGAAATTGCTTTTTGCTTCACGGCCACAAACCGACTTTTCTACTGTTGTGCAACTGAGGCGTGACTGAACTATGCAAGTTGAGAGGAAAATTGCTATTGTTTTGTAACTTCAGAAACTGCTAGTGGCCACTTACCTGCTTTTCAGCGAATCAGCTGTGACTTGTGTACGAGCATTACATCATCTAATTAATATTCATGAGGCATGCTAATAAGATTTATAATCCCCTCCACACACACAGGCATTTTTATCATCATTTCTAAGCCTCAGATTTACTTAGCTACGCAAAGGGAAAATTACTACATGGTATACATTTATTATAAACAGTATGCATCTGAACAATGTATTAGCTTATTCTTCATATAATTAATAAGGTCATTTTTACATAGGATGTTTCCCCTTTTGTTTTTAAGTCAGCATGTTTCATTAAAAGTCCTCTCTAAGGATTGGTGGTAATTGAAACAGGACCAGATGGTCGCAGTAGATGATTCAGGAGTGTATTGTTAGACAGGGGTGGTGTGATGTGCCTGTGTAAAGTCAACCCTATGAGACAAATGATACACTGCAATCATACATTCACGAGGCGGCGGCAAGGACATAGAAAGATAATGAAACAGAGACATGAAAGGAGGAGAGTGAGAATCTGAATGAGACGAAGACAAGGCAAGCAGACGATTGCGTAATCAGAATTGCGGACGAATAAGAGGTCATATTGGACAGCAGTCTGGAGCAGTCGGCCAGATGTCTCCCACAATGCACAGCTGCTGTAGAGAAAAACAATATGGTGCGGAAAAAACACCTGCATAATTGCTGAAAGCAGAGGTGACCTGAAATAACACAGAGTCTCTGACCCTGATGACGTCCCTTTCAGAAATAATTCACCAAAATCAAAAGCTTTGATTTGGTACTCCTCTCTTTCCAAACTTGTATGACTATCTTTGGTAGAATTTAAATAAAGACTACTTTGCAGAATGTCCAGGCTGCTGCTGTTGGTTGAATGAAAGTGAATGGGGACTGGGTTTAGGGTGTAAAAATGTAATGCAAAAGCATTAGTAAAGGGATAGCTCACACAAAAATATCAACTGTGTCATCATTTACTCACCCTTCACTTGTTTAAAACCTATTTGAGTTTCTTTCTTCTGTTGAACACGAAATAAGATATTTTGAAAAATGCTGGTTGCTGGAACCCATTGACTTAAGGCTCGTTTCCACTGAGAGGTACAGTACGGTACGGGTCGGTACGGGTCACCTTTATCAAGCTTGCGTTTCCACTGTTAAAGGGTACGTGTATGACAGAAACTTTCAGACTACGTCATTTTCGCTCGAGGAAATGTCTACAGTAAAGCTGTACGGGTCATTCACATATCATATGAAAAGCACTTCTCACTAAACAGATGCTTTATACACATAAATACTTCTGTATAAATGTTTATTACTAACCTTTCTATGAACAGGATTTGATTATAACTGCAGATCAATGACAGTGTGAAATAGCCTAACATCTGCAATTATATAAAATAAATAAATAAATGCCACATATATGAACACATACAGCCCCTTACAGTCTCCCATATGTTACCACTTACAGAAAAACTAAACCCAGCATACATTTAGTCCTTATTTAGGTTCAGAAACAACACAAAATGTAGCCCACAGTCAGTGCAAATCTCTCATATGTGTCTTTAATCTTCAGCAGCACGTGTAGCCTCTCGTTAGAAAGTATTTCCGTCATTCCTAGTTCATAATAGTCCAAAAGGTGATGATAATAGTTAAACATGGCAGTTTGTTCATGTTTTAGGTTGCAGACGCATCATTTGTTGCTGTTTTTTCTGGCTTCTCCTTTGTGTTTTCGCGTGTCACTCTCGCGTTTGTTCCTTTCTGACAGGATCAGATATCAAAGCGCTTCAATGATCACGAGCAGGTTATTAATATGAGCTCAAAAAGTTCATTATTTTAAATATAGACGAGATCACAAGCTCTCTGGACAAAGTGAAACCGCTCGCACTTTTAGACGGGCTCGTAAAACAACAACAGGGCACAGCAGATTTTGTTCTTCTTGGCTTTGTGGCTGTTCATCAAGACGACGACAAGGTTTGTTTGAGCTTGGGTCGACCATGGCTTGTTATTATATGTATATATAATTACGCTGTTATCTTTCGCCTGTGTATTTAAAACATGGCGCTTCCTTTGTTTTCATTCTGGCTTGTTGCCCAAGCGAATGACGTATCTCTGTAAACCAATAGCGTTCAGCTGCACGTCTAGCTCCGCCTTTTGGTACCCTTTGCAAAGGGTGCCGATAAAGTGGTATGGTACGGTTCGGTTCGGTACGCCTTTTGACAATGGAAACGGCCATAAAAGCGTACCGTACCACTCAGTGGAAATGGGCCACTATTATGTAGAATTTATTTTCCCCTACTATGAAAGTTGATGCATGCAACAACAGCCTTCTTCAAAATATCTTCATTTGTGTTTAGCAGAAGAAGGAAACTCATAAAGGTTTAAAGTCACCTGAGGGAGAGTAAATGAGGTATTTTTAATTTTTGGGTGAACTAATCATTTAAGGTAATACTTTTCTCAACTTTATACAGGTTTTTTGCTGTTTTAAATCTATTTCGTACTATAGAAAAAGTTTTAATTACATCAGATTTTAATTAACAATGAGAAGTAGTGTTAGCTGCATTAGAACGGTGTTTTTGCCACGTCAAAGAGACCAGTTTTACATTCACAGACATAGCTAACATTACAATAACTTTTTGTGTGTGCGTTTGATGTAAACTTATGTGTATTTGCCCCTTGACACAAATAAATGAAAAAGTTTTTGATTTAAACATGAGTGATCGTTTTACAATGAACATAAATGACAAAACAATGAATAAATAAATAAAAATAAGAATAAATAAAAAATAGTATTTGTCTAATGTTAATTTATGCTATATATTAGCTAAGAATTTAAATGAACTGTTGTTATTATCTGTATTCATACATATCATTACACATAATCAATTTAATAATTTGTAATAATTCATCTAACATATTTTTTTTTTACATTGCACTGAAAACCACGCACAACTCTCATGGATACAGCGTGAGATAATTTCTACTGTGTGCGCCTGGAGGGCGCGAGTGCATCGGTTCGCTTGCGAGCCATGCGTGCACCGCTCCCAATATGAGCATGTCTCCATTGGAAATAATGAATGTGCGTGCGGAAAAGACGCCATATGTGAACGGCCTGCTGCTATAGTTGATCCAATGTGGTAGCATATTAGCATTGGTAAAAGCTCGGAACTTTAAACTAGCACACAGTTGGCATAACTTTTAGTTGCAGCTGCTTTGTTCCGTGCAATAGAAACGCAGTGTTGAGAAGCCTTTACGATTAATTAACCATAATAAATTTAAGCGCGGTTAATAGTGGAATCGCCCAATCATTGCATCCCTATTAACGATATCATTGCATTGTACAAAAGGCCTTTTCTACAAACATATCCAAATGTTTTCGGCTGCTCGTGCCACTCACTTAATGTCAGGTAACTCTCTCTCTGCGCAGCCTTCAACTTCAGCTCGTGCTGTATTGAACAGACGCACGTCACTTCATAACTATAGCGGCCGTTTTTTGACTGAACTAAATTTATTATTGATGTCTTGGTCACACTATTTGGAGGGCCGGAACAAATTGCCTCGGGGGCCGGGTTCGGCCTGCGGGCTGCCAATTAAATAGCCCTGCTGTAATGTTTAAATAATTTTCCAATTAAAATATGTGAAGGTCACGTGACCATCAGTAAGAACGCAGCATCTCATTTCACACAGGGCACATTCTCTGTTCAAGCGGTCTCCCAAGTTTGTTCTTCCGAAGTGACCCGGCAAGAACGGTCTCTACGAGAATGCAAGTCTGTTGTCTGCATTTTTGGAATTGAGAAACAGCCTCTGTCATCATTTACTCACCTTTGACTTGTTGAAAACCTGTTTGAGTTTCTTTGTGCAGTTGAACACAAAAGAAAATAGTTTGAAGAATGTTGGAAACCAGTAAAAAACAAAATACTATAAAAGTCAGTGGTTATCGGTTACCAACAATCTTCAATATAATCTTCTTCTGTGTTCAAGAGAACAATAAAACAGGTTTGGAACAAGCCAAGTGTGAGTAAATGATGACCGAATTGTCATTTTTGGGTGAATTTTTTTCATTTGAACTAATTCTAAAAGCAGTGATTAAGTGCCTAAGTGTTAACGATAGTCAATGCTTTAACTAACATCACCTAATAGGAGCACTTTTCTTTCATAATACTTTTAATACATGCTTAAATAGCAAAAAAAAAAAGTGCCTTTGGTGATCTGCTGCAGAAAGTCACATGAGTTTGGAACAACAGAGAGAAGCAATGATGACAGAGGTTTCATTCTTGGTGAAAATAGAAAAGGGGCATGCAGAATTATTTAACAGCACGAGAGAAGTGGTGCTGATGAAATTAAAGAGCTAATAGAAGAGCAGACAAGGGACGGAGAGAGTGAGAGAATGCAAAGAGAGATGCTGGAGAAGAAAGTCTCTGACTCATCCTCAGCTGCGGGGGCGAGGGAGGTTTCTCTCCTTCTCTCTCTCTCTTTCTAATGCATGTGGGAGTAAATAAGCCGTAAGACGGACAGAAAAGGGAGATTTCTCCATATCTTCTTCCTCTCACAGGTGGGCACAGCTCTGGCACGTGTGTAAACAGAGGCCTTTTCTGTCCTCCTCCTATGCTTCTGCCTCTCTCTTCCCGTCTCCTCATTGCTTCCCTTGTAATTAATCATGATCCGCAATGTAATTATGCCACAAAACAGGACACTTGGAGAAAAACGTATTGAAACAGACTCAATAAAATGCCGAAATTAAATTTTCATACACAATTCACCGGCTAATGAGGATACGCTTCCCCTAGTGTGCTAGCCATGTGTAGCGCTGGGTTTCTGTAATGATTGTTGTTTTTCTTTGAACCAAGGCACATAAGGCGTAAAATATAGATTAGCACATGAACAAAAATGCAAAAAGGGGCAGCACGGTGGCCTCACAGCAAGAAAGTCGCTGGTTCAAGTCTAAGTTGGCATTTCTGTGTGGAGTTTGCATGTTCTCCCTTTGTTGGCATGGGTTTCCTCCGGTTTCCCCCACAGTCCAAAAACATGCGCTATATTCTTTTCCTAGCAGGTTTCTGACCTTAAAACACTTGTCTTCTCATGTGTTGATTTTTCCTATCATCTCCCTTTGTCTCTGTCACCTCTGTCCACCCCTTATTAGTGTTCTAGAGGATTATAATTAAGCGTACAGTTGTCATGGAGTCGTGTTAGAGCTGTGGGACAGACTCTACTGCAGTGGCATTTTTCCCTGTCGGCTTTCTCAGTCAGATGGAAAGATGCCAAATGGCTGTAAGAAAGCACACATTTGCTGGTTCAATACCGCAACACAAGCAAGGACGTCTGCTGGTGTCTCCGACAGCCTACGTGGTGCAAATATTTAGCAGTACACCAAAATAAACAAGCGCTTCAGTTTTATCTGGCCTTCAAATATGCTTGTGCTTTAGAAAAACCAAGGGAAATCTCAAAGCGTGGATATAAGATGAGTGTTTATTGACTGCAGAGCCAAAGGGGTTTGATGTAAGGTCACACACACACACATGCTGTTTTCTTGTTGTTTTATCCAAGTGATTAGTCTTCTAGGGTTGGATACTGAAATCTGAGTACCTGCAGGGCTAGTGTGTACTGATACTGTATGTACGGTACCAAATCAGAAAGCAGATTTCAATGCCTCATTTTGGTGCCACTTAAAGTATTAATTCACCCAAAAATTATGTTAATAATTACTGACCCTCATGTCATTTTAAACCATTGAGATCTACATTCATATTTGGAACACAAATTGAGATATTTTAGATGAAATCCAAGAGCTCTCATCCACCATACAGACAGGATTGTTCTCAAATCATTCAAAGTCCAGTAAAATAGCAAAAACTATTCACACCTTATTATGATGGTTCGTTTGTTGAATTTAAGTTACATTGCATCTACATGCCAACTAAAGCTCATAGATTATAAGTAGACTGTTAGGTTGGGGTTAGAGTTAGTGTAAGCTGAGATGTACTTGCAAAGTTTCTTAGTCAGTTAAATGTCTGTTGAAGGAGCAGTATCAGCAGATATTAAGCAGACAGTCGACTAATACTCAAATGGGCCATCAAAATAAAGTGTTACCATATGCCTTAATCAAGTTACAGAATACATTTGTGCACTCATAAAACAAACAAAAAAAATTATTCAACAGTTTCTTGTCCTCAGGGTCAGCAAAGGGCGCATTTTCATAAAAACGATGCGCTCCGTATGTGTGTCGCACTTGGACACGCTGCTTTCCAAGCAGTTGCATGACAATGAATACATTCACTTCCATTTATATGCCACTTCTGTTTTTCACTGGTGGGTGCCACCTCGTGACTGAAAAATATGTAGGTTAGTGTACGCTTCACTCAGCCATTTTTGTTTATGTCCACGTTGCGTTTAATCAAAGACTTAACAAATTATTATGGAACAGAACAATGTTTTGTGCCTAATTTTTACATTTTGTGGCAAGTAGGCATGTAATGAGCACTTTGTGTTGTGCTGCTGATAAGTATGTCGGGCTTTATTTTGCAATAACAACAGTCTGGATGTACTTTATCTCTTACTTACATTATAGTAGCTGGTTTAGGTGGCTTAAGTTTATTGTGAATTTGTTATGTAAAGTTGTTTTGTATTTACGTCTAGTTTTATACTCAATACTTTAATCTTTTAATACAGTGTTTCTCAACCACGGTCCAGCTCTGCACATTTTCCATGTCTTCTTAACCAAACACACATCAGCACATTAGCAGAGACTGAAAGACCTGTAATGGGTGTGACAGACAAAGCAGACATCCAAAGCATGCAGTGCTGGTGGTCCTCCAGGAACGTGGTTGAGAAACACTGTTTTAATATATTGTTTAAATAGTTTTTTTTAAACAGAAGCATTTTAATGTCATCCATCATTGTTTCTTGGCTCTTTTTATTAAAAGTATCACTTCATGCATGATATCCCTTTAAATGTATTGATTTTGGTCAGCAGCGCCAATACCATAGCCGTCAATGCAACAACATATATAGGGCAGCTACACTGAGGGCATCCTGAGTTTGAGTCCTGACTAGGGTTGGGTCGATAGACGATGCCATCGTCCATAGCTGATAGACGTCGCTATGCTGAGCCGGCATCACGATCCTCCACCCCGCCCCCATCACAGCAGCAACCCACTCGCAAAAAAATACTCACTTAGGCCCCGTTTACACTAATACGGCTTAATTTTAAAATGGCATTTTAGAACTAAAATGATCCACGTCCACACTGGCGTTTCATCTAGCTTTTCTGAAAAGATATCCGTCCACACTATACCGCTAAAAACGCACATCACGTGACCACACACACACACGCACAACGTCAGCGGGTGCTTTGAGCACAAAGCCCCAGAGTGCAGTGCACGTCGGACAGTTTATCAAGGATGTACCGCTGGATCGCATCTCACTATAGTAAACGTGATATTTAATTAATCTTGTCTCTTTCTAACGACTCTTCGGTCTTTTGAATCTATCAAGTAACTTGTCACAGAGTCAGTACATTGCTTCAATCTTTCGCTTTTATGCTTGTACTTAGTAATTTTAACCTCAGATACTGTTGGTTGGTTCCAGTTGGTTGTGCACCTTTTTTACCAACCAAGTTTGTGGACGCCATTATAACGACACAGATCACTCTGCCTATTCATGTCAGAGTCCTGTGGAAAAAGTGATTGACAGGTGGCAATTTGATTTGGTTATGGGTAAAACAAAGACCATGCGGGTCAGGTAGTTACAGTAGGCTAAAAATTATTAATTCCTTGTGAATTAATTAATTATTCATAAATAATTAATTCACCTTCGCCTATGAGGATGATGCCATTGTCCATCGCGATGTTTCACATTGGACATCGTACGATGCCAAATTGATCGATATCGCCCAAACCCAGTCCTGACTTGCAGGACCTTTCCCCGGTGGTCCCATCAAAATTCACTTCCTGTCAATATCTACTGTCCTATAATAATAAAGACCAAAATGCCAAAAATAATACAAAACATATATATACACAATTGAAGTCAGAATTTTTTGCTCTCTCTTTTTTTACATTTTGATGTTTAACAGAGCAAGGAATTTTTCACAGTATTTTCTATCATATTTTTTCCTCTGGAGAAAGTCTTATTTGTTTTATTTCGGCTAGAATAAAAGCAGTTTTTAATTTAAAAAAAAATATTTTAAGGTCAATATTATTAGCCCCCTTAAGCTATACTTTTTTTCGATAGTCTACAGAACAAACCATCATTATACAATAACTTGCCTAATTACCCTAACTTCCCTAATTAATCTAGCCTTTAAATGTCACTTTAAGCTGAACACTAGTATCTTGAAAAATATTTAGTAAAATATTATTTACTGTCATCATGGCAAAGATAAAAGAAATCAGTTACTAGAAATTAATTATTAAAACTATTATATTTAGAAATAGGGGCAACGCAGTGGCGCAGTAGGTAGTGCTGTTGCCTCACAGCAAGAACGTCGCTGGGTCGCAGGTTCAAACCTCGGCTGGGCTGGGTCAGTTGGCGTTTCTGTGTGGAGTTTGCATGTTCTCCCTGCGTTCGCGTGGGTTTCCTCCGGGTGCTCCGGTTTCCCCCACAGTCCAAAGACATGCAGTACAGGTGAATTGGGTAAGCTAAATTGTCCGTAGTGTATGAGTGTGAATGAGTGTGTGGATGTTCCCAGAGATGGGTTGCGGCTGGAAGGGCATCCGCTGCGTAAAATCGTGCTGGATAAGTTGGCGGTTCATTCCGCTGTGGCGACCCCGCAAGGGACAAAGCCGACAAGAAAATGAATGAATGAATGAATGAATATTTAGAAATGTGTTGAAAAAAATCTTCTTTCCGTTAAACAGAAATTGAGTAAAAAATATACAGGGGGGGCTAATAATTCAGACTTCAACACAGTAATTTTACTACCAGTATTGTAAAAAAAACAAAAAACAAAATGATACAGTACCTGACCATTTTTAAGACATGATGTGTTATTTCATATCTCTCTTTTTTTCCCTCTTTTGCAATTTCCAGAAACTTCCGGAAGCATTTACGAATGGTGGGCAGCAGACGAATGAAAGCACAAAGTGAGTCTCCGTGTGAGAGTACAGTACGGATGAATGCACTGCTCCATTTGTGTTTGTCTTGTGTGTTATTATTTGTACACATGATGCATTGTGTTGTGCAGCAATGCATGTTAACATGTGCATGGAGGATGATTGACAGTTTTGAACAAAAATAAATCAACGGTTGAGGACAAGCGTTGGTCCATTTTGCTTCTGTGTGTGTTCCCAGTGTAGCAATGGAACCAAATGCACATTGAAGCTTGTGAGAAATGTGTGTGTAGCTAGTTGGTGGTGTGGTGTGTTGGTGTGTGTGTATGCTGTGGCCCTCAGTCTGTGAGGATTATGGGGCGTTGCGTGTGTGTGCGTGTGTGCGTGTGTGTGACCATCTCTCCAATTCACTAGCATTTGCAGAGCGCAGGGCGAAGAGTTTCAACCGATCCTGGAGCGATCCAACCCCTGTCAAACAAGACTCTCTTACCGACTCAAAAGACAGTGAGTCCTCCTGTACACACACACACACACACACACACACACACACACACACACACACAGACATACACACTTAGCGAGTTCCCATTTATCAAGATGACTGCATAAAATGCGGGAAAGCGCTTCATTAGTTAGTTTATAAGCAGTTGTCAGTTCATATCTGATTATTTGTGTATCTGATTGGAATCTAATCTAAATGATTGACAGTTCATGTTGCTCTTTTGTTTTATAGAATATCGACATGTTTTTCTATCGCATTTAATAGGTATTTTATTAGTATTACTAACTAAAACTCAATGACAACAGTTGCAATACATGCTACCTGACATAAGTCTTGTCGTCGATCCCAGTTGTAAGAGCAACAAATGATATAATTTGGAAAAGCGGAAGAAGGTCGATTTTTCTGTAAATCATCTGTTGAACTGCATCTCAATCATCACAAATACTGCAGAAGACCTATTGGAACCCGCATGGACCCAAGATTCTCACGGAAATCAGTCAAGTTTCGTAAAGGAAAAATCATGGTTTGGGGTTACATTCAGTATGAGGGCGTGCAAGAAATCTGCAGAGTGGATGGCAACATCAACAGCCTGAGGTATCAAGACATTTGTGCTGCCCATTACATTACAAACCACAGGAGAGGGGAAATTCTTCAGCAGGATAGCACTCCTCATACTTCAGCCTCCACATCAAAGTTCCTGAAAGCAAAGAAGGTGCTTCAAGATTGGCCAGCCTAGTCACCAGACATGAACATTATTGAGCATGTCTGGGGTAAGATGAAGACGAAGTCATTGAAGATGAATCCAAAGAATCTTGATGAGCTCTGGGAGTCCTGCAAGAACACTTTCTTTGTCATTCCAGATGACTTTATTAATAATTTATTTAAGTCATTGCAGAGATGTATGGATGCAGTCCTCCAAGCTCATGGGAGTCACACACAATATAAATTCTTTTTCCACTGCACCATAGCTTTATATTCTATACTGTACATTATTTCTGTTAAGTGACAAGACTTTTGTCTAAGCAAAGTCAGACCTTACTGTCCTAATTAAATAATTAAAAATCAAGGCATGATCATATTTTATTTTGATAAAATAAGCCTAATCTAGAGGCCTTTGCCTTTTACATAAGCCACCTCTGATACCAAATGACCAACTAGAAGTCCAATTATTATTTGTTGTTCCTAAAACTTGGATAGGCGACAAACTTTTGTCAGGTAGTGTACATGTCTTACAACATGACAAAATATAATAGTTGTGCTGGATTATTGTCGTATGAGGTGATGACAAAAAACGTAGCATTCAAAGTGTTGTGTTGTATTGATATATTTTATGGGTTTTTTTCTTCTTCCAATATTAAACAATATTTGAGATTTAAACAGTTTTGAGTGTGTTTTAGTGCTGGTATCTTTGCTAGATTAGGCCTGACGTGCATAAATCATTAAAACACTAAAACCACTGTCATGTGGCAGCAAGTCCTGTCTTAATGAGTGATTCATAGAGTAATTAATTTAAACAATGTAAATCACTCATTAAGAAATGTCACTGTCTTGATGAATGGATCATTGAATTATTGGTTCACATGATTAGTCCAGAAACAGATTCAGTCAGGATTGAAATGTTGCAAGTTTTTGCTTTCTTTTTTTAATACATTTTAGGCTTTTTCTTACAGCATTTTGAAAGACATTTTTCACGCAAATGCTTTTGGACTCGAGATGTGTTTCTATTTTCTTTAGTTTTTTGATAATGTAAGGTCACACATCTTTAAAACCGCAGTTATGATATTATTGGATATGATATATATTGCATGCTTTTTTTTTTTGTTTTTTTTTTACAAAGGTTGTAATTTTTTGAGGAAATCAGTCAAATTGAGCAGTCATGATTGAATAAATAGAAATCTAATTCAAGAGTTCGCACTTAGATATTGCTTGTCGCTATTAGCAGGTTTGGCATGCTGTACTGGGAGAGAACCCTCAGCTCGGAGATAATCGAGCCCAGGGCTCCCGCCTGGTCAATAAGCATATAAGGGGGTCCGAGATCATGTAGGTCTCGAGAGCTCCCCTATTAAAGGGAGGAAAAGGAAAAAGGAGGAAATGGGGTAGAAGGAGGATTCTTCCAAAACGAAGCTAAAGAAGTAGGGTGAAATCTGTCTATTTATTGTAGGCTTGAATCAGTCTGATTGGATTATTGCTGATTACAGATGAGAGATCAGCCATGATCAATCATATCACGTGCTCCTCTCCAAATTAGTTTGTAAAACTTCACCACTTGACTTGAAAAAATATTCCAAACCACATTCAGTATGATTGTAGGATTTCTACAGTTTTTTGGTCATTAAGCGCTTGATAAATATGATTGGATTCCATCCAGATATGTGCAAAAATCTGATATGGACTTACAGTCTGAGCAAAGGTACATTTACACTACTGTTCAGAAGTTAAGAGTCAGCAAGATTGTTAATGTTCAACTAAAAAAGTATTATGCTTACCAAGGCTGCATTTATTTGATCAAAAACTAAGTATTAGAAAAGAAATTAGGTAATTAGATAAAATATTTTAAAATATTATTATAACTATAGAAATGTAATTGTATTTTAATATGTTTTAAAATGTAATTTATTCCAGTAACTGTATTTCAAAGCTGCATTTTCAGTATCATTACTCCAGTCATCACTCCTCGGCAATCGAATATGCTGGTCTGTGGTCAATAAAACACTAAATAATAATTCTAATAATAAATATTATTTTTACAAATTTGCTTAATATTTCTGCTTGAAGTAGATACTTTAAAAAACATTTAGTTTTTTGAATTCTTTGAATAGAAAAATCTAAATTAATTTGAAATAGCAACATTGTAACTTTACTGTCACTTTTGATCAATTAAATGCATCCTTGCTATGATTGCTTATTTTCTTTGAATTTCTTTTTTCTCTCCTTTTTAATCCTGCCCCATACTTTTGAACATTTTACATAAAGATAAAACACAATCCCCAGTAGTCGAAGGTGTTGTTGTACAGTCTGGCAGTGTTGAAGCTGATGCTGTTTGTCTGTGTTCCTCTGAGCTTCTTCTGTCCCGAATCTGTGCCCCTCTCTTTCTCTATCTGTGAGTATCTGTCCCGCCTGGAGCGTCTGGACTCTGGAGACACCACTGTTTGTGTGTGTGTGTGAGTGAGTGTGTGTGTATGTGTGTGTGTGCGTGTGCGCGAGAGTATGTGTGTGTGTGTGTGTAATATGTGTGTAATTCTGTGTCAGCATGTTAACTGTGTACAGTAGTTTGTCTTTGGATTTCTTTTTGTCTTCATGTTTGTTTTTGACACCTGTGTCTTCAGGGAGCGTGGTGAACGATTGTGAACATTTGACTTACAAGTGTAATATTTGTGTGTTTTCTCTGTCTGTTTTCTCTCTCTCTCTTTCTCTCTGCAGCTGGAGTTTTTCTCTGCTTTTTAATCTCTGTCGTATTACAGTCTCTTGTTACAGTTCAATAATTATTGGCTATAGTTACTGTATGTATTCGAATGGACTGCAGTCAAACAAGTAATTGGGGATTCATCATTTATGTGTTAAATCAAAAGTTTAGAGTAAAGAGGACTGTTTCATGTTTATCAGTCGAAGTGTCAGTTTACCCAAAAATGTAAATGCTCTCATCATTTTCTCACCCTCATGTCATTCCAAACCCCTGTTGTTTTTTTGTGTGGAAACACAGACTATTTAGTTGCTGGACAAAAAGGACAGCTTTTCTGGTAATGTGCAGCAGTTTCAATGAAAAAACCCATGCATTTCTTTTTCTTTGTCATTCAAACAAGATTATGAGTATTTGTTTTTATGTTTTATGAGTAGGCCTATATTATTGATTATGAGTACTGTATATTGATTCTTGTCAGTTATCATGTTACTTTTTGCGCAGGTTTTACTAATTTGGATATCATTTTATTGTGTTTTTGGCTTTAATTTAATAAAAAATATATAATTTTTACTTAATTTAAATGAACAATAAATTTAGTTTAAAACCATGTTATTTACTAAAGTTTAAAAAAGAATTTCTACATTCTAAAATGATGAAAGTTTTATATTCAGCATATATATATATATATATATATATATATATATATATATATATATATATATATATATATATATATATATTATATATATATATATATATGCGACATGGTGGCGCAGTGGGTAGCACGATCGCCTCAGCAAGAAGGTAACTGGTTCATGCCTCGGCTGAGTCAGTTGGCATTTCTGTGTGGAGTTTGCATGTTCTCCCTGTGTTTGCATGGGTTTTCTCCGGGTGCTTCCGTTTCCCCCACAGTCCAAAGACATGTGGTGTAGGTGAATTGGGTAAGCTAAATTGGCCGTAGTGTATGAGTGTGATTGAGTGTGTATGGGTGTTTCCCAGTGATGGGTTGCAGCTGGAAGGACATCTGCTGCGTAAAACATATGATGGGTAAGTTGGTGTTTCATTCCGCTGTGGCGACCCCAGATTAATAAAGGGACTAAGCCGAAAAGAAATGAATGAATGAATGAATCAATCAATTAATATATATACATATATATAGTTGAAGTCGGAATTATTAGCCCGCCTGTTTATTTTTTTACCCAATTTCTATTTAACGGAGAGAAGATTTTTGCCATGGCAAAAAAGACGTTGCCATGATGACAGTAAATAATATTTTACTAGATATTTAGAAGACACTTCTATACAGCTTAACGTGACATTTAAAGCCTTAAATAGGTTAAATAGGCAGGTTAGGGTAATTAGGCAAGTTATTGTATAACGATGGTTTGTTCTGTAGACTATTGAAAAAAAGGGGCTTAAAAGGGGCTAATAATTTGACCGTAAAATGGTTTTTAAAAAATTAAACAACTTTCTCCAGAAGAAAAAATATTATCAGACATACTGTGAAGATTGAAGATTTCCTTGCTCTGTTAAACATAATTTGGGAAATATTTAAAAAAGAAAAAACATTCAAAGGGGGGCTAATAATTCTGACTACGGCCAATTTAGCTTACCCAATTCACCTACAGCACATGTCTTTGGACTGTGGGGGAAACCGGAGCAGCCGGAAAAAACCCCCGTCAACACGGGGAGAACATGCAAACTCCACAAAGAAATGCCAACTGACCCAGCCTTCTTGCTGAGCAAATTGTGCTACCCACTGCGCCACCATGTCGCAAATATATATATATATACATATACTGTATATAAAACTCCCATCATTTTAGAATGTATAAATTCTTTTTTAACTTAAGTAAATAACATAGTTTTAAATTAAATTTAATAGTTCATATAAATATACAGTTGAAGTCAGAGTTATTAGCCCCCCTTTGAATCTTTTTTTCTTTTCTAATATATATATTGAAATGGGCTATATGCACACGGACCTTTAATTTTCAGACAGCCAGCCCAACGCCTTCTGGTGAACTGTCTTTCCATTACGAAACCAGATCTGTTTTCTTTTAAAATAAGTGATCTTCACTGCCTGATATATGACATAAAGTGGGTCTCAGACCAAACAAGAAGCACTGCGTTAAATTCTATTTTTCCCTGCCATCTCTTTAAAATATGAAAATGTATTTTCGCCTGCTGCCACTAACGGCATTAGAGTTTACACGGTCTATCATCTCGTTTCATGCCTCAACAACTGAATGAATGCTTAAAGTCCCCATGAACCGGAAGCTGCGATCGTTATTTTTTTCCTATTGTGACGCAGTTCCTAGGGAAACGGAATATTAAATGACTCAACAGTGGGTGTGGCTTGTTTTTCTACTGCAAGCTGAATAGATGTAATAAAGTAGCCATTTCATTCAGAAAGATGAGGAAAAGGGTTTGGGGAGCGTTATTACAACCTAACAGACACCTAATCCTCACCGTTTCTGTTTGTTGTTGAAACTGACAGTTGGAGCAGCGTGATTAAATATGTTAGCCACGGCCAAGTCCTAAGATATATATACAAATTAACTGAAAAAGAAGTGCTTTTAAAGATTCAATTAAAGATTAGAAAGGCAAACTATTTTTTAAACATATGAATTGTTCACCGCAAAACTAACAATGTGAGCTAACAAAACCATATGGTTAGTTTTGATTTCATGGGGACTTTAAGTTTATTTAACTGAAAGTATTTTAATTAAATTACAGTGTTGATGCTGTAAAAGGAACATTATAAAATTTAAAATAGTCACATTAACCTTTCACAAGCTGTGCATATAGCTCATTGCAAACAATATAAAAACAACATGATGCAGTTTATGGTAGTTGTGTTTGACATATCTAGAGCAAACTATTTTTCAACGAAATTTCCTTAAATGTTCTCTTTACATTGTTTCCACATAAAAAAATAGCAGCATGAAGGTCTGGAATAACATTTTTAGGTGAACTGCTCTTTTTATCGGGTTGTTATTTTTAGTTAGCAGAAGCGAAACGAAGAGTAAAAGCCGACAGTCCATGTAGACAGATTTGTGTCTGTGGGTCTTCTGATTGTTGTGATTATGTCTCCATGGTGACGGTGTGTGTGTTGTGTTGCTGTGACAGGTGGAGAGCTGCAGGGCACCTGCTGCACCCCAGATGAGGCCAGATGTGAAGACATGGACTGGGAGGAGGAGAGAGAGATGGAGAGACTGGCCTGTGAGGGAGACGATTTCATCCCTCCTAAAATTATGGTGCAGTATTGATTTAAAGTGTATTTTATTGTATAGTCTAGTGTTTATTTATTTGACTCTTGGTTCATTTGTTTTCATTTGACTTAAGCTAAATTGCATTTAATTTCAAACTTTTTATGTAAATTACCGGGGGAGAGGGGGTCAGTCTTGGTTTTTTATTTTTTAATGCTTATTTATTTTTAAAATAAATGAATAAAATGTATCATTTATATTTACTTGATAAGTTTTATATACTTTTATACAGTATATTACTTTTATTTATTATTTTATTTTTACTTATAAAAAAAACTTATAAAGTAAAACTTTTTAAAACTTATTTTTACTTTACTTAAATTACTTCTTTTTTTTATTTAGTAGGGGAACAGCTTCATGCCATCTAAAGGCATCTAAATGATCTTGTGTCACATTATGTATTTTTTTTTATTGTTTAATTACATTTTTATTTATTATTTTAATTTAAGACTTTAAAACAAATACATGGGGTATACAGTAGCTTCATACCTTTAAAATGCAGATAATGTTTGTTTATTGATTAATTTAGCTTAATATATTATTTTATTTTGTGCTTTGTTTCAATGTTTTTACTTAATTAAAATTATCCTTAATTTATTTGAAATCTTATTACATAATTTACTAGGTATGATTTCATCCATTTCAAAATTAAAGTACTTTATTTATTTATATATTTATTACAATTTACTTTATTTATTTATTTAATTTACTTTACCCCCTCTAAATTTTTTTTACATTGTTTGTTTTTATTAAAAAAAAGTATTTATTATTCTAATAATTTATCCTAACATTTTATGCACTGTTTATTATTCTAAATTTAATGTGCTTTATTTCTATAGATATTTATTTGCTGTTTTACAATTTTATTTACTTTAGCCTAATTAAATAAAATTTTCAAATGTTATTAATATCCAATTTACCTGTATTCATTCATTAATTTTCTTTTCGACTTAGTCCCATTATTAATCAGGGATCGCCACAGCGGAATGAACCGCCAACTTATCCAGCATATGTTTTACACAGCGAATGCCGTTCCAGCTGCAACCCAGCACTGGAAAACATCCATACACCCATTCACACACACACACCATGGACAATTTAGCTTACCCAATTCACCAACTGTATAGCACATGTCTTTGGACTGTGGAAGAAACCGGAGCACCCGGAGGAAACCCACGCAAACACTGGGAGAACATGCAAACTACACACAGAAATGCCAACTGACTCAGCCGAGGCTCGAACCAGCGTCCTTCTTGCTGTGAGAGCTACCCACTGCGCCTCCCCCAATTTACCTGTATCTTTATTTAAATATTTTATTTAATTTACATTACAAATGAATTCCTAGATCATTTTCATCTTTTTATATAAAGAAAGGTATAACCTCCGTCTCTCCATTTTTCAGTCTAAGACCTCTCCATCTGTCACTTTCATATTTTCAATGTTTATTTGCATATTTTACAAATGAACGTTTCTTAATTTCCCTATGCTCATCATTTTCATCTCTGCAATTTGTATCTTTCAGCTGATCTCATCTAAAGTTCCCAAAGCCGAATATCTTCCCAACATCATCAAAAGAGACGATCCTTCTATTATCCCCATTCTCTACGTAAGCCAAGCCTGTTTTTACTCTACATCGTTCATCGTCATGTCTGATCATCCAGATATATATGCCAGATTCAGTTTCCTTGTCAAGTTGTAAAGCTTGTGAAGTGTTTGTTTTGTCCTGTGCAACAGTATACAGTTGAAGCCAGAATTATTAGCCCTCCTAAACTGTTAGCCCCCCTGTATGTTTTTGCCCTAATTTCTGTTTAACAGAGAGAAGATTTTGTTAAACACATTTCTAAACATAATAGTTTTAATATCTCATTTCTAATAACTGATTTATTTTATCTTTGCCATGATGACAGTAAATAATATTTTACTAGATATTTTTCAAGACCCTTCTATACAGCTTAAAGTGACATTTAAAGGCTTAACTACAGTAGGTTAATTAGGCAAGTTTGTGTAATTAGGCAAATCATTGTATAATGATGGTTGGTTCTGTAGACAATCAAAAAAAAAAGTATTGCTTAAAGGGGCTAATAATAGTCACCTTAAAATGGCTTTTAAAAAATTGAAAACTGCATTTATGCTAGCCGAAATAAACCAAATAGGACTTTCTCCAGAGGAAAAAATATTATAGGAAATACTGTGAAAAATTCCTTGCTCTGTTAAACATCATTTGGGAAATATTTGAAAAAGAAAATTCACAAGAGGGTGAATAATTTTGACTTCAACTGTACTGTAGGTTGAGATACAGCAGAACACAATACATCCCTTCAGAAAGCCAAGCGATGGTAAAACTGATAGCAAACACACTATGGGGCTGTTTACATCTGCTCACTTAATGTGTTTTCTGCGATCATATACTGTAGCTATCTGATTTGTAAAAATGTTTCCATTTACACTTGACCACATATAGAAGCTATCTCCGTTAAACAGATATGATTCCGATCTTCAAATCCCATGCTATATGCAAATGTAACTAGGTTATGTTGATTAAATATACCAATTTTTTTTACAGAAACGTAAGCTATATATTTAATTCCCCAAATTTGAATGATTTTATATGGCTAAAAGAGGCTTTGTAGGCTACTTCACTCACAAGTTCACACATGGCTGGTTCCATGATTACTGTCATTAGGCTAAAAGTAGCTACATCTATTTTTGTTGTACATATATACATGCAAGAAATCATTTAAAACTGTAAGGGGTTTACATTCATTTGTGTATAATCTACTCTCCCAAAAAACAACTGATTCTAAATAAAGAAATGCTTTGGCTTATTTTTTAAATTAATTTTCACTACATTGAGAGAGGCGCTACATGTGTGTGACGTGTCTTTGTTGTTAATGCTGCCATTTGATATTAATTTAACATTCTAATTTGATCATTTAATGAATAGAGATATTATGAATATAAAATAAAATGAAAAAAAATAGGTAAAAATGAAACTAATATTCCAAACTCTCAAATCACATTGTGTTTTGCATTAGCAGTGTTTTATCTTTATGTACTGTTTATACACACCATAACACAAAGTTAATTTTGTTTTACATTTTGGGAGGACTAAAATGTATATGTGTTTTCAACAACCAGGCATTTGGTCCAAGACCTGTCTGGATTTATCTGGAAACCACCTCCTGATGTGGTTTGAGCGATTAGATATTCTATTTTTCTCCAATGCGTTTCAGAAAAACACACATGAAGTGACCAGTTGTAAACAGCCCCATTGACACAGTAATGTTATTTGAAGCACAGAGATTACAGCAGAATTTAGATTTAGTGTGTTAGATTTAGCCTTATCTGTGTGTTTGTATTGATGGCTTTTATTATTTTTATCTCCAGGATCATGAGCATGCCACGTTTGATGATATTTTGGGTATGTACATTAAAATGTGTGTGTGTTTTAATCTCGTTATTTCGGCATGTGGAATGATGGTGAATTTTCGATTGATTTTTACATTAAAAAACAATTGAGTTTCTGATAAATGACACTGGATCAGAGAAAAACCCGAATTTGTAGTGTGGCTATTTTTTATTCATAGTGTTTAAAAGTCGAAGAAAATCCCAAATGAATGAATCATTTATAATTTAGTTCTCATTTTTTATCAACAGTGTGTATAGTATTAATGATTATTTGACCAAATGACATGTAACAAATCATGATAACTATAAAAAAAATCGTTCATTATAAGAGCCAACAACAGATTTAGTAATATTAATCAATTTCATGTAGCATTGCATTATACGCAATGGTTATTCAATGGCTTGTCGTGTGTTAAAGGATTTTAAATGCACAATGTGGAGGCAATGAATCACCAATGCCAAGTGCATTTAAAATCCTTTTACACACGACAAGCTGTTAATTATTCCCCTTATACCATGGTCCTTTGTCAAGTTAAACACAAGTTAAAACATCTGTGTCCTCAAGATCACACAGATGAATAAGGCCTCTGGCAACAAGGGTTAAAAAAACAACCCAATGTCCTGTCAAAAATGGCCCAAAATTAGCCCAATGGCCAATCAAAACTATGCCAATAATATTAAAACTCAAAAAATGGCACTGAACGTATTTAAAACATACTGTATAGTGGATATAGCAATATAGTAATACTGGGTATAGTGTATAGTAATACTGATTATTTGACCATATGACATGTAACAAATCATGATAACTATTTAAAATTGTTCATTATAAGAGCCAGTAATAGATTTAGTAATATTAATCAATTTCATTTAACATTGTATTATAATTAATGCTTATATAATGGCTTGTCGTGTGTTAAAGGATTTTAAATGCACAATGTGGAGGCAAAGAATCACCAATGCCAAGTGCATTTAAAATACTTTCACACACGACAAGCCGTTGATTATTCCACTTATACTATGGTCGTTTGCCAAGTTAAACACAAATTAAAACATCTAAAGAACCTCAAGATCACACAGATGAATGAAGGCTCTGGCAACAAAGGTTAAAAAAACAACCCAATGTCCTGTCAAAAATGGCCCAAAATTAGCCCAATGGCCAATCAAATCTATGCCAATAATATTAAAACTCAAAATATGATACTGAACGTATTAAAAACATACAATAAAAAACAGTAATGTTAACACATATAAATGTACATGACTGTATGCATTATATAGGGGTTTCCACTCCAAACGCAGAAGCAAATGGTCAAAATTAGATTTAGATTACTAAAAAAACTTTTTTTGTGTGGTTAGCGGTTTCGTCTCACAGCAAGAGGGTCGCTGGTTTAAGAACCAGCTGGGTCAGTTGGCATTTTTGTCTGGAGTTTGCATGTTCTCCCTGTGTTGGTGTGGGTTTCCTCCAGGTGCTCCAGTTTCCCCCACAAGTCCTAAGACATGCACTATAGGTGAATTGAATAAACTAAAATTGTTTGTAGTGTATGGGTGTGAAAGAGTGTGTTTCCCATTACTGGGTTGCAGCTGGAAGGACATCCGCTGTATAAAACATATGCTGGATAAGCTGGCGGTTCATTCCGCTGTGGTGGCCCCTGATGAATAAAGCCGAAGGAAAATGAATGAAATAAACATTGAAGGTATTAACTAAGTTGTAAATAGACTGACTTTTTCATTTATTCGTTAATTTTCTTTTTCGGCTTAGTCTCTTTGTTAATCTGGGGTCGCCACATTGGAATGAACCGCCAACTTATCCAGCACGTTTTACGCAGCGGATGCCCTTCCAGCTGCAACCCATCCCTGGGAAACATCCATACATACTCATTCACACACATACACTACGGACAACTTTAGCCTACCCAATTTACCTGTACTGCATGTCTTTGGACTGTGGGGGAAACCGGAGCACCCTGAGGAAACCCACGCGAACGCAGGGAGAACATGCAAACTCCACACAGAAACGCCAACTGACCCAGCTGAGGCTCGAACCAGCGACCTTCTTGATGTGAGGCGACAGCACTACCTACTGCGCCGCTGCGTCGACTTCGACTGACTTTTTTTCTGTAGATAATATACATGGTTACAATTTAACAACAATCTTGCAAGTGTGCTACCATGGGAACGAAAACAGCATATATCATAAAATATTTACATTTGGTAAAGTTAAATGCTTCAATGCAACCATATAAATATAATATATGGAACATGTCAAATATTTAACCCACAGAATAAAAAACAACCCATGTCAAGTGGATAAAAGTACCATGAGAAATGTTAAAATACTTTTTTAGCGAACTATATACTATGGAAGTATGCAATTTCGGACGCAGCCTGACTGGATCTACTCTGCATTAACGATTTTATTGCACACCTTCCAGCCAATCAGAATCAAGAATTTCAACAGACCACGGAAAAAAAATAAATGATACTTAAATGTGTTTGAGAGGGACAAATAGCATATTTTGTCATTGTCAAAGTGTGTTGATTCTGTTGTATCATCTGTTATATTCTGCATTATATCATATTCATAGACTGGATTAACCTGAATTTTTTACTCTCAGGAATAATTTATTTATGTGTCATATTATTAAATAAAATGTCATGGTTGTCAGCATTACCAGTACACTCTGACACTCCTAATTAACGTTATAATGATATTTCTTTCTTTTTTTTAAATTTCACAATGCCAGTACGCTATCTGGCAAAAGTCTCATCGTCGATCCCGCTTGTAAGAGCAACAAATAATAACTTGACTTCTAGTTGATCATTTGGAAAAGTGGCAGAAGGTAGATTTTTCCGATAAATCATCTGTTGAACTTCATGTCAATCATCACAAATACTGCAGAAGACCTATTGGAACCCGCATGAACCCAAGATTCTCACAGAAATCAGTCAAGTTTGATGAAGGAAAAATCATGGTTTGGGGTTACATTCAGTATGAGGGCATGCGAGAAATCTGCAGAGTGGATGGCAACATCAACAGCCTGAGGTATCAAGACATTTGTGCTGCCCATTACATTACCAACCACAGGAGAGGGCAAATTCTTCAGCAGGATAGCGCTCCTTCTCATACTTCAGCCTCCACATCGAAGTTCCTGAAAGCAAAGAAGGTCAAGGTGCTTCAGGATTGGCCAGCCCAGTCACCAGACATGAACATTATTGAGCATGTCTGGGGTAAGATGAAGGTGGAGACGTTGAAGATGAATCCAAAGAATCTTGATGAACTCTGGGAGTCCTGCAAGAACGCTTTCTTTGCCATTCCAGATGACTTTATTATTTAGTTATTTAAGTCATTGCAGAGATGTATGGATGCAGTCCTCCAAGCTCATGGGAGTCATACACAATATTAATTATTTTACCACTGCACCATAGCTTTATATTCTATACTGTACATTATTTCTGTTAAGTGACAAGACTTTTGTCTAAGCAAAGTCAAACCTTACTGTCCTAATTAAATAATTAAAAATCAAGACATGATCATATTTTATTTTGATAAAATAAGCGTAATCTAGAGGCCTTTGCCTTTTACATAAGCCACCTCGGATACCAAATGACCAACTAGAAGTCAAGTTATTATTTGTTGTTCCTAAAACTTGGATAGGTGACAAGACTTTTGTTAGGCAGTGTATATTGCAATATCCCTAATATGAACAAAAATGATGTGCAAAGTATAGTTTTCAATTTGGCTGCATTTCAATTTCCACAACCTTTATCCAATAAAAGATGTTGTTTTTGAGAAAAAGATAATTTTAAAGGCCTTAGATGTCAACTCATGCATAATCTCTGTAAAATATCATGGTCATCCTGACAGTCTGTTTGTTTTTATGTACAGAGGAGATTGAGAAGAGATTGACAGCCTACAGAAGGGGCTCTAAAATCTGGCGAATGATGATCTTCTGTCAGGTGAGAGAAAAACAAGGCATCCGAACCCACACAATGACAGAAAATAAGACTGTAAGTGCATTTGAGTGAATCGGCAGCAGATATTCATGCACTGCTGCGTTTGAGGTTGGTAATGGTTTTGTGTTCAGACGGACAGAAATTCACAAGTCTCTGTTTCTCAGTTCATGAGTTCTGATCTCCTGTTGTTTGAGTTTGATGTTATGTAAGGTTGTCATTTTCTGTCTCAGGGAGGCCCAGGACACCTCTATCTGCTGAAGAATAAAGTGGCCACGTTTGCCAAGGTGGAGAAAGAGGAAGACATGAGCCAGTGAGTGGGATCTACGCTTTTCTTTTCTGTCACAATATTCCTTTAGTGTTTCAAGGAGTCCTATTATATCCTTTTTACAAGTCGTGACATATGAAGTCTCAGGTGTCTCCAGAACACACTTTTGAAGTGTCGGCTCAACATACTTCATAGATGATTTTAAAGCATGCTGTAAGTGCTGCTTTTTGGGTCAAAGCAAAACAAGCTGCTTTTGTGTTTGCATTGTTGCATCGTCAAAGTCACGCATGACAAAAATGAATAGATTTAGTGTTGTCGTCATTCAAAATGCAGGAAATGGTTAAATATTTATTTGCTGTTCATGGACCTCTTGATATAAAAACTGCAGTTTGTTACATTTTTGAGCTAAATCTTAAAACTGTAACAGAAGGGACATGATGGTGGAGGCAAAAAATGGGTGAACGAAAAAAAAACTGGGTGGGAAAAAAAAACAGTGATAGAAATGTATTTATTTATTTACGTTTTTGCATTTCCTCGCAAAACGGTTTTTCCACAAACATTTCCTGTTCACTTCATACATGTCAACTCTCCCGTTTTTGCTGGGATACTCCCATATTTTACTATTCTATCCCACTGTCACCCTATCATTAAGTATTTTCCCATATTTCTCCCATATTTTTAATCTTGAAAGCACGTTGAAATTAATATAAAATGTCTGCATTCACTGTCTTTCTATTAAAGCTGTGCGTCGATCATCGCGCTTTATATGCTACTTCTGAATCAGCCAATGCATGTATAAGCGCTAACTGACGGATGCACTTTCCCAGATCAGCTTCTTTACGTGAAGTTTATTTATAAACTAATTTCGAGAGGATCACGTGCTTATGATGGAACTCAGCTGGTCATGCATTAGCCAATTCATGATTCACCAATCAGACAAGTCGCTATTAATTCCTATAAAGTTCCATATCACAGCCATTTTAGTTTTGAAGAGTCCCCCTTTCCACCCCTACTACTCCTCCTTTCCTGGATGGGTGGCACGGTGGCCCAGTGGTTAGCACTGTTGCCTCACAGCAAGAACGTCACTGGTTCTAGTCCTTACCAAGCCAGTCGACGTTTCTGTGCGGAGTTTACACGTTCTCCCCATGCTTACATGGGTTTCCCCCGGTTTCCTTTCACGGTCCAAAACATGCAGCTTAAGTTAATTAACTAATCCAAATCTGCACCATAGACGTGCTCCTAGTAAGTAGTTATCTCTTAAAAGCAATCACTATCTGTTTATTAGCTACAACGGCATTGGAGTTTCGAGATCTACCTGAGCTCAAACTCCCCTCTCGCCCTGCAACGGGAGGGAGCCCTAGGCTTAAGGATCTTATGAGCTCAGGGCTCTCTCCCCGGACAACATGCCAAACAAGCTTTATAATCATTCATCAGCTAAGTGTGAACTCTTGAAACGCCATTTAAACAGGAGCTAAAGTGCAGGACACATTGGAATTCGGTGTGTTTAAGCAACAAATACACTTAATGATATGTAAACATGTCCGTTCTGCGTGTTTTATTTTCAACACAACTAATTTTCTCTTCAATGAGCACAAACAGTTACTGAAGTAATCGAATGCTCTCATTAGCCTATAGATCTGTGCATTCTGAAAGTGGCATCCCTCTTATCAAACAAAACAAAACGAGAGATTCATTTGCTGCTCTTCAATTGTTTGATAACAGAGGTGTCACTTTAAATGGCGTGTATAGAAGCTGATCTGGGATCAGTTTATCATATGGAGCGCATCCGTCAGTCAGCGCTTATACATGCATTGGCTGATTCAGAGATTGCATATGAAGGGCGATGGTCGGCGCACAGCTTTAATGGAAAGAAAGTGAATGCAGACATTTTTATATTCATTTCAACGTGCTTTCAAGATTAAAAATATGGGAGAAATATGGAAAAATACTTAATGATAGGATGATAGTGGGATAGAATGGTAAAATACAGGAGAATTCCGGCAAAAATGGGATGGTTGACATGTATGAAGTGAACGGAAAATGTTTGTGGAACAACGATTTTGCGAGGAAATGCAAAACATCTTTGAGAGGGAATGCAAAAACTTTAAAAATGTATATATTTTCCTATTACTCTGTTTTTTTTTTTCTTTCACCCATTTTTGCCTCACCATCACGTCCCTTCCGGGTCTCCGTAGTTTCTAGCATACTTAATTACAACTTTTATAAATGAAAAAGAAAATATTAAAATCATTAATAAACACATCAGGCCTAATTTTACAGAGGCTTTTTTAGTGAATGGCAATCTTTTTTTTGTTTCATCCATATATTTCTAAAAGCATAAGAAATTGATATATTTTGTCACTGAAAAGCCATGTCCTTTGGAGTGACACTATATGCTCATTTTAAATTAGTTCCATTCAAGATCATGTGATTGAAGCTCATGACATGCACCTGTTAAGTTTTGCTTTTTTTTTTACAAATGTAACTTTTTTGGATAAGCTATAAAATTAAGTTTAGTTGTCATTCGTCACGCCTATTTATTGAAAATGTCCAACATGTCATGGAGAAAAATATATTCATAATTTTATATAAAATAAATAGCATTATATGACGATAAGTGTTCCAACAATGAAGATAAATTGCACTCATGCTATTTGCTAATTATTAAGAGCTGTTTTTCTTCATTTGTGCTTTATGTCAGGGGTTCCCAAATTTTTCAGCAGTGACCCCCAAAATAAACAATGCCAGTGACTCGCGACCCCCACTATTCTTTAATGGGTGATTATAAATATCCAAATATTGTGCACAAAACAAAAATCCTATATAAACACCAGCATATTGACAACAGAAAAAATGTGCAACAGTCTAACAACCATATCATTTTTGTAGTCATTTATTAATTTGTTTAGTTTAATATTAACCTCACGTAATGAGACTGGTGGGCACAAGGTTTTCAGCAATGTTTTATTTTTACTGTAATAGATTGCCTTAAAGGTGTCAAAGTTTAACCTGGCGCTATAAAATCAATCTGATGTCATTGCTGTGTTGTCAATCTAATGTAAACACATCAATCCTATGAAAAAAATGTAAAGGCTGATGGCTTTTTATTAGCATTTTGTAGTTTTTTTTATGTAACTAACTTCTATTTTTATCTTCTGTGGGTTATGGATAAAATGTTGTCATTTTAATAGTTTAATCAAATTTATTTGACTTTTGAAAATCACCAAGTGACCCCCGTCATTGTCCCGTCACCCCCCCTGGGGGTCCCAGCCCCCATTTTGGGAACCGCTGCCATATGTCACACCATTTTTACAATATAGAGTTCAGTAAAAATTAAAAAAATAAATAAATAAATAATAGTGACCCTTATATTTTTTAAAACTACATAAATATATCTATTTTTGTTTTATAAAAAAGTCATTATTTACTGTGTATTTGACAACTACTCATTAGTCTCTTTAAATGCAAATGAGCTGCTCATCCCTGCCTCATTCCTGTCCAGAAGAGGGTGGAGCATTTACAGCTCATGCCTCAGTTAATCTGACAACAATAAACAAAACATTGTCATGCCTTTTCAGTGTAAAGCTTCGCCAGTTTAAACTCCTGTTGTACTTCAGGTGAGGTGAAAAAAAAACTGATGTGATGCAATTTTGATCTAAATCACGCCAAAAACAAAGTTTGTTTCACTAGTTTGAAACAACTGCCAAAGGAAAGAGGGTTTTTATTTTGGCTGGATTTTTGCTGTATTTCTTAACGCACATAATCCAACAGGAAATATTTAAAAAGAAACTAATATTTGGTTTATTAGCTTTAAATAATACATATATAGAGAATAACTCTCTTTGGAGTGAAATTGTTTTGTAAAGATTTAAGTAATTCTCAAAGGTAACATACTTTGCACATTAACATAATATAATGGGTGTTGAAAAAAGCGGAAACATTACAATAAGGTTGTATTAGTTAATGTTAGTTAATGCAATTACTAACCTGAACAAACGATGAATAATGCACTTATTACGATATTTGTTCTTGTTTGAATAACATTGGTAATGAAAATAAACTTGTTCATTATTAGTTAATGTGAACTCACAGTGCATTAACTAATGTTTAACAAGCATGAATTTGAATGGATTTGAATTAAGTGCGTCGACACATAGCACCAAGGTACTCATGGCGTTCGATTCCCGGCTCAAGGTCCTTTGCCGATCCTTCCCCTCTCTCTGCACCGCATGATTTCCTGTCAAATCTCTACGTTGTTCTATCCATTAAAGGGTAAAAAACCCTAAAAGAATAATAAACAAAATAAAATAAAATAAGATAAATGCTGTACATGTGTTGCTTAGTATTAGTTCATGTTAGTCAATACATTAACTAGTGAAACCTTATTGTAAAGTGTGACCAAAAAAAGCACAGTTTTATTCTATATAATAACTATTATCTGAGGGTTTTGCTATTGTGTTTGTGGTGTACATGCAGATTTTGGAAACGCCTGAGCCGGTTTATGAGTAAATTAAATCCAGAGCCGAACCTGATCCACATCATGGGCTGCTACGTGCTGGGCAATCCGAATGGAGAAAAGGTATGGTATTTCAAGTTCTGCAGTATTTATGTAGTATGTGTACCTTGACTTTCTGCATTATATTTAGAAATGGTCCCTGTGGGCCCTGCCGAGGCCATGTTCAGTGCTCATCTCTTTAGACACAGACATGCACCAGCTCCATCTCTCCATTTTTCTGTACAACACCTCTCTGTCTTTCACCATCATGCCTTGACAGTCTTTTTCCCCAGTTATGTAACTTAAAATAACTCTTTCCTGTCCAGCACTGTATATATTCTTGGGCTAAATAGCATAGACTGTAAAAAAACAAAGAATTCCTTCCATTGTGGAAAAAAAAAAAGTGACACATTGGTGTCAAATCACACCCAAAATCTTGAGGACTCCAATGCAAGCATTTTTGTTGCATTAAAAAATGGAATTAAAGCAAATGTATTAGACACACAAACACACAAACATCATATATATAGATATATCTATAAATATATACATCAATGTAATAAGAACTACATAAAATAGCAGAAACGTTTCTGAAAAATGTAATTTATCTTACATCCCATTCGTTTGCAAAAAGATCAAATCGAAATGCTTTGGCTTCAATTTTCAGGTTGTGGAGGAATAAAAATTCTTAATCATAAAATTATCATTAAAATGCATCACACAATAGCTTTTATCATTGATATTTAGGGTTATTATTGTTAATTACAACTGTAATTAAAAGTACAATAATTAAATGTTTACAGTAACAAAAGCAGCAAAAAAAGCTAAATGTTTACAAAATTAAATTATTTTATTTCAGTTAGTTGCTGAGGTCTAAACTAAAACTTATATACCACAAACGTATATTAAAAAAGACTTAAAAATAACGAAAACCTTAACAATCACGAAACCTTCAAAATTAAGAAAGCGACAAAAATATGAATGTCAAATATTTATTCATTCATTTTCTTTTCGGCTTAGTCCCGTTATTAATCTGGGGTCGCCACAGCGGAATGAACCGCCAACTTATCCAGCACATATTTTACGCAACGGATGCCCTTCCAGCTGCAACCCATCTCTGGGAAACATCCATACACACTCATTCCTACTGCGCCACTGCGTCGCCCCTCAAATATTTATAAAAACAAAAACAGTAGATTATAAAAAATAGTAAATTGATACAATAATAACACTGATAATAATATACAATTTTCATTGAGCAGCAAATAAACATATTAAAATGTAATTAAAACTCATTCATTCATTTTCATTCGCTTTTCTGAACTGAAAACTGAACTGACACTGTTTCATTTCACTATAATCTTCTATGTGAAGCTGCTTTGACACAATCTTCATTGTATAAGCGCTATACAAATAAAGATGAATTGAATTGAATTGAATTTTCCGGCGCCAGGTCGCAGGAGAGAACCCCAGACTTCCCTCTCCCCAGACACTTCCTCCAGCTCCTCCCGGGGGATCCCATTATAACAATAATAACAGTTGATTTGAATTGATAGAATAATAACACTGATATAATCCTGAATAATAAGAAATCTTGCTTGAGCAGCAAATAAGCATATTAAAATTATTTTTCCAAGGCCATCAATATTCAGCTGTCATCATTGGAAAAAATTACATTCATAAATATATTAAAATTCTAAACAGTAATTTTACATTTTACAAACATTTTACAATTTTACTGTATTTTTAATTAAATAAATGCAACGCTGATGAGCAGAAGAGCCCAAACAGACTCCAAACGTACAGCATTATACATGACACATAAAATGTTCAGCTCTCATCATAGGAATACATTACATTTGTAAATATATTAAATACTAAACGGTTATTTTACAATTTTACTGTATTTTTAATTAACTAAATGCAACTTTGATGAACCAAAAAAAAACAGACCCCAAACATATCACATTATACAAGACACCCAAAGTAGTTCCTGTGATCGCTAACATCTGATCTGAGACTCTCTGACTGTTGGATTTGAGACGTCTGCGTCAGTCCTGTAGCGTCGGCCTTGACTTTCAGCTCGCTCCGTCTGTTCGGTGGCCTGATGAGTGTTTTATGACAGGAGCCCCGAGATTAAGCCCCGAGGACACATTCATGCTGCCCTTGGAACCGAATGTACGATTGCACTTCTAAGGGGAGACGGGTTCAGCGTAAATCTCATTCGCCGTGCGTCATTGCCCGACAGGCCACCACCGTTCCTGAGAACTGCATTTATGTGTGTGCTTGTGATTGACACACGGATGACTGACTCGTGTAAGTTTGTGAGCATGTTGGGTTATCAGCCGACAGAAATATGGCTAAATATGATGAGCTGTAGGTATAAATCACATGTACATCAGTATTCACAGCCTTTGCCATGAAGCTCTAAATTGAGCTCAGGTACATTCTGTTTCCACTGATCATCCTTGATGTTTCAGCAGCTTAATTGGAGTTCACCTGTGGTAAAGTCAGTTGATTGGACATGATTTGAAAAGACATACACCTGTCTATATAAGGTCCCAGGGTTGACAGTGCATGTCAAAGCACAAACCAAGCATGAAGACAAAGAAATTGTCTGTAGACCTTCGAGACAGGATTGTCTCGAGGAACAAGGCTGGGGAAGGTTAAAGAAAAATTTCTGCTGCTCTGAAAGTTCCAATGAGCACTGTGGCCCCCATCATCCGTAAGTGGAAGATGTTTGGAACCACCAGGACTCTTCCTAGAGCTGGCCGGCCATCTAAGCTGGGTGATTGGGGGAGAAGGGCCTTGGTCAGGGAGGTGATCAATAACCAGATGGTCACTCTGTCTGAGCTCCAGCGTTCTTCTGTGGAGAGAAGAGAACCTTACAGAAGGACAACCATCTGTGCAGCAATCCACCAATCAGGCCTGTATGGTAGAGTGGTCAGACGGAAACCACTCCCCACCTGGAATTTGCCAAAAGGCATCTGAAGAACTCAGACCATAAGAAACTAAATTCTCTGGTCTGATGAGACTAAAATTGAACTCTTTGGAGTGAATGCCTGGCGTTATGTTTGGAATAAACCAGGCACCATTCAACACCAAGCTAATACCAACCTTACAGTGAAGCATGGTGTGGGTATGCTTTTCAGCAGCAGGAACTGGAAGACTAGTCAGGATAGAGGGAAAGATGAATGCAGCAATATACAGAGACATCCTGAATGAAAACCTGCTTCAGAGAGCTCTTGACCTCAGACTGGGGCGACGGTTCATCTTCCAGCAGGACAATGACCCAAAGCACACCGCCAAAATATCAATGGAGTGGCTTCACAACAACTCGGTGAATGTCCTTATGTGGCCCAGCCAGAGCCCAGACCTAAATTCTATTGAACATCTCTGGAGAGATCTGAAAATGTCTGTACACCATCGCATCCCATCCAATCTGAGCTTGGGAGGTACTGCAAAGAGGAATGGGCAAATATTTCCAAAGATAGGTGTACCAAGCTTGTGGTATCATATTCAAAAACACTTGAGGCTGTAATTGCTGCCAAAGGTGCGTAAACAAAGTATTGAGCTTTGGCAGCTATAACATCCATTTTACAATTTAATCCATTTTGGAATAAGGCTGTAACATAAAAAAATGTGGAAATCGTGAAGCTATGAATACTTTTCTGGATGCACTGTAAGTGGTTGCATACAAGTTATATGGGCTGAATTTAAACAAACAAATTTAATTTAGTAATGTTCAACTTAATTAGTTTGCTTAAATTCAGCCTGTATGAATTGTTTGCAACCACTTACCTTAAAAAATTAGTATATCCAATGAATAATTTTAATAGATTGTATGTGTGAGCCAGAAGAGAAAATCTGTGTATATAAACTCATTCTTAAAGGGAAAGATTACCTGAAATGAAAACATTTCTTCACCCTTCGCTTCTCACACACCTGTTTGAGTTCCTTCTTCTATAAAACATATATTTTATAGATATTTTGAAAAACGTTGGAAACCGATAATCATTGACTTCCATAGTATTTGTTTATCCTACAAGTTATGTGAATGATTACCTTTTTCCAACATTTTTCTTAATATACTGTATCAATTCATGATGTGGTGGCACGGTAGCTCAGTGGTTAGCACAGTCGCCTAAATTGTTTCCCAATTCTGGATTGGGGATGCTGGAAGGGCATCTGCTGTGTAAAACATATGCTGAAATAGTTGTCGGTTCATTCCGCTGTGGCAACCCCTGAAGAATAAAAGGACTAAACCGAAGGAAAATGAATGAATGAATAATTTCATAATGTCAAGCAGGAAAATACGCTCTTTATATACTTTGTAAAAACAAGCTTTAAAAATATTTGGCAGTAAATCCAATAAATATCATCGTTTGATTGTCATTAAATATATGTATTTTTATTTGTGGATTTTTTTTGTGTGTGTTTTACAATTGTTGTTTAAATGTACAAAATTGTTAATAATTTTGCGCCTTCACCTTTGAAGGATTCTGTTTCTCTCTGAACTAACAACAAAAGAAACACTTGAGCTTCATCAATTGTATAAAGAATTTTAGAGATACTGATTTTGGTCATTCTGCTTTTTCTGTAAGAGTTGTTAATAATTGGAATAATTTACCAATTAACCTACTTTAGCACAGTTCAAGCTGCATTTGAAATGCTGGTTAAAAAGGCACTAGGTGTGTGAGCATTAAGTGGGGGCTTATCATTTAAATTTTTGTTGTAATTTATTTTATTTTGATATTGTGTTGATGTTTTTGTTTTGTGATTTATATTTGTATTCTCCAGCCCAGGGACTGCTGACAAAATTTAGCTAAGATCAGATGTGCTCCAACATTAGGTACATTCAATCAAGACTTAAAACACATCTGTTTAGCTGTGCCTTTACTGAATGAGCACTGTGCTACGTCTAACAGATCGCACTATTATGTCTTTTTTTTGTTCATTCTTTGTTTCATTCTTTTATAACCTGTTTTAACGAATTTTAATCTGTTTTTATCTGTTATCTTGTTTCTTTTGTTTATGTAAAGCACTTTGAATTACCATTGTGTATGAAATGTGCTATATAAATAAATTTGCCTTGCTGGTTCAAGTCCCGGCTGGGCAAGTTAGCATTTCTGTGTGAAGTTTGCATGTTCTCCCTGTGTTCATGTGGGTTTCCTCCAGGCTCTCCGGTGTTCCCCATAGTCCAAAAACATGCGCTATAGGTGAATTGAATAAACTAAATTGGCCATAGTGTATGAGTGTGAATCTGAGAGTGTATGGGTGTTTCCCAGTACTGGGTTGTGGCTGGAAGGGCATCCGCTATGTAAAACATTTGCTAGAATAGTTGGCGGTTCATTCCGCTGTGGCAACCCCTGATAAATAAAGACACTCAGTTAATGGAAAGTGAATTAATGAAAAAAATCATTCAAATCTTTTGTGTTTACCAGAAAAGTGAAAGTCATAAATGTTTGTAACTACTTAAAAGTGAGTCAGATTTCATTTTTGAGTGAACTATCCCTTTAAGAAAGAGTTCACAGACACAAATGTTCTCCTTTAAAGGCATAGTTCACCAAAAAACCAAAGCTGTTAACATTTACTCACCCTGAGTTACATGTCTTGCTCTATATATGTTTATTCTGTATATGCTTATTTTCTTTTTGTAGAATTCAGAAACTCAACTTTTAAGAATGTGCATATGACAAAAAAAAAGCTTTGAACTTTGGTTCCAAATAGTTTCTTTTTTCTGTTGAACACAAAAGAAGATATTTTGAAGAATGTAGTAATGTTTTTAATGTTTTTTTTTTCAAAATATCATCTATCAACCATTTGTGGTTTCATGGGTGAACTGTCCCTTTAATCCCTGAAGGCTCTCGGAGCAGCACGTGGATGTTCATATTTAACAGAGTTCTTTTGAAGGGTCTCGTTTGCCCTTGCAGTTGCCCGTGTGAGATTTATCCGGGGCCACAAAGACTGAGGCTGTCATTATCCCTAACTAACCTCCTCGAGTCCTAGGAGAGAGTATGTGAGAGCGAGAGATGTGCGAGGGGGTGAAAAAAAATGAGGATTATTAATGTCTGGGCTTATCATGTGCCAACAGCTGTTCCAGAAACTGAAGAACCTGATGAGGCCTTATTCTGTCACGTTTGAGTCACCGCTGGAGCTCTCCGCTCAGGGTGAGACCAAACTGCTGAAATCAGCTTATGCTCACACTCCTACACACTTATAAACACATGGATTGAAATCAAGTGTTTGTTAATGAAATGTAAGGAAATGTACATGTACACTGATCTGCATACACTGCATGCTGACTTTTTCCACCAACAACGTGAGTTCTGAAATTTAGTTACCTTCATGATATTCTAAACTTTAGCAAGCTTTTTTCCAACATGAAATAAAAAATATATATATATTGCTTTATTGCATGGCAGAAACAAGCTGGTAAACAGTTGTACAAACTAAATTAATCATCTTTTTTTTTTGCTTCTATTTTCTCATACACCGCTATTATTATATCTATTGTACAGCAGACATCATGTATGAAAACTTTATAGTTTTATTTATAGGTAGGCATGGCCACTTATGTATTATATTATACTATATAAAGTATTTCACAGTATCAATATTTTTACTGTATTTATCTTAGTGAGGTTTCAAGACTTGTATGACGTGAAAACCAGTATGACAGATTTTTACTTTTATAATAAACTACACTCACCGGCCACTTTATTAGGTACACCTTACTAGTACAGGGTTGGACCCCGTTTTGCCTTCAAAACTGCTTAAATCCTTCGTGGCATAGATTCAACAAATTACTGGAAATATTCCCCAGAGATTTTGGTCCATATTGGCATGATAGCATCACGCAGTTGCTGCAGATTTTATGGCTGCACATCCATGATGCGAATCTCCCTTTCCACCACATCCCAAAGGTGCTCTATTGGATTGAGATTTGGTGACTGTGGAGGCCATTTGAGTACAATGAACTCATTGTTAGGGTCAAGAAACCAGTCTGAGATGATTCACACTTTATGACATGGTGTGTTATCCTACTGGAAGTATCAAGTGATGGACAAGGTCAGCAACAATACTCAGGTAGGCTGTGTCGTTGACACGATGCTCAATTGGTACTAATGGGCCTAAAGTGTGCCAAGAAAATATCCCCCAAACCATTACACCACCACAACCAGCCTGAACCGTTGATTCGAGGCAGGATGGATCCATGCTTTCATGGTGTTGAGGCCAAATTCTGACCCTACGATCCTAATGTCGCAGCAGAAATCAAGACTCATCAGACCAGGCAACCTTTTTAAAATCTTCTATTGTCTAATTTTGGTGAGCCTGTGCAAATTGTAGCCTCAGTTTCCTGTTCTTAACTGACAGGAGTGGCACCCGGTGTGGTCTTCTGCTGCTGTAGCCCATCTGCTTCAAGGTTTGACATGTTGTGTGTTCAGAGATGTTCTTCTGCATACCTCGGTTGTATCGAGTGGTTATTTGAGTTACTGTTCCCTTTCTAGCAGCTGGAACCAGTCTGGCCATACTCCTCTGACCTCTGGCATTTTTCGCCCACAGAACTGCTGCTCACTGGATATTTTCTCTTTTTCTGACCATTCTCTGTAAACCCTAGAGATGGTTGTGCGTGAAAATCCCAGTAGATCAGCAGTTTCTAAAATACTCAGACCAGCCCGTCTGGCACCGACAACCATGCCACGTTCAAAGTCACTTAAATCACCTTTCTTCCTCATTTTGATGCTCAGTTTGAACTGCAGCAGATCGTCTTGACCATGTCTACATGCCTAAATGCATTGAGTTGCTGCCATGTGATTGGCTAATTAGAAATTTGCTTTACCGAGCAGTTGGACAGGTGTACCTAATAAAGTGGCTGGTGAGTGTATATGTTTATAGCAATTCATTTAAGTGCAGTTTAACAACTAATTGTGACTAATTGCTTACAAAATAAACTGTTATATTTACAAAATATATTTGCGTCTACTGTGAATATAATTATGTGTATGTAAAGGCACACATATATACTTAAAAATAATTAGACATTATTATTTACTAGGCCCACACGAAATTTGCGGGTTTTTAAAATCACAGATTTTTACTTGTGTAAATGTGTGTAAATTTATATTTATTCAGTTTTTAAAATCATTTCACTAATATTATTGTGATATAATAACAGTAATATTGAAATGTTCATATCATTTATTGACAATATAGTTTGTAAAGTAATATTTTCTGCCTTTTAGTAGATGTATTATATAAGAGACTTGTTTTGTTTACCAGATAATTGGATTTGCATTGTAAAAATTAAATAAAAATGAAAAAGGTATTACTTTTTATTTCATATATTAAGTTTTTAGTTACGATACTCCCAAAATTATTCCACATAAATCTGCTGATTTTTTGTCTGGCCATAATATTTACATATAATTTTATGATTTTATATATATATATATAATTATTTTATAAATAAATATAAATAGTTTTATCCATGTATCTACATATATATTTAAATTAGTGGTGGGCCGTTATCGGCGTTAACGCAAGACTCCTATCGCGCGATAAAAAAAATATCGCCGTTAATTTATTCTCAAAGTTGGGTGAGAGCTGGGTCTTTTCTACGCAAGCTATGATGACCTTAACCTTGATAGTTTAGCGCGGATGTATACCTGACCGGTGAGCCGTCTGGGAAAGAAGGGCCCTTCTGAATCAATCAGCAGGATGCCTGACTCTAACTGCAGTTGAGCAGTTTCACTTTAACTCACGAACATTTAATTCATGCCTTCGTGACAACTGGGGTATTAGACGCAAATAAATGAGTAAGGACAGGTGAGAGTGTTATGGAATTTAATAACGCACGCCAATGAGAAGAAAACAAACTTCCGCATTCCGCATACTTAATCAGAGTATTGTTTTAATCATATTAAAATCGTATTAAAGTATTGTTGCCCATGTAAACATACTCAATGTTTGACACCGTCAGGGCTCTGTGAACTTGCCTTTGCGAAGCAGCATTTTCTGTATGTACGTACATCAGAAGCAAGTATGAAATTGCTGTTTGGAGCTTATGCAGGCCTACAGTTCAACATTCATGTTTAACTGAATAAACAGTTAGTAAACACAAGTACATCTTATTGAACATCATTTATTTTCATCACCAATTATCATAGTAGAACAGTTTCTCAAGCAGTTTGTGATGCATTTTGGAAACAGGAGATGAGCCCCTGGTCTAATGCGTCACCTGGCTTGAGAAACCCGTTCTCAAAGACTTATTATTTTGGTAGCACACATATTCTGAATGCCTTCGGCAGAATTCAAATGAGCCATTTTAATCTAGATCAATCTAGATAAAAAAAATGTATCTATGCCCACCTATAATTTAAATATACACAGTACAAACAAAATAATTGTGTAAATGTGAACTTTTAATTAATTGTTTTTTAATCAAATTAATCGATTTAACAGCACTATTCTATTTAATCAACATTTTCATTTTTTTTATCTTTATTTTTCTACCTGTCCTGATCTGACCAACCCCTCTGATCTCTGACTCTCAATTTTCTTTATCATTTCTTTCTCATCTACATTGTCTCTCACATCATGCTGTTTTCCAATTACCACCAGAGCGAATGTACGTAGAAGTGTCTGTTCATCACAGAAAGAGACGTGCTCTCATTGAAATGTAGTTCCGAATCATATCTTCTTCTCTATTCTACCTCTCTTTTTCTGTTAGGCAAAGAGATGATTGAGATGTACTTCGACTTCCGCCTGTTTCGACTTTGGAAAACCCGACAGCACTCAAAACTCCTCGACTACGAAGATCTCTTGTGACCCCGTGCGGGTCAGCATGTAGCATTGCGGGCAGGACGTCCCACTGTAAAACTCCATTCCACCAGCTTTCATTTCAGAAAACGGGAGGAAGAGGAAGACGAGTGGAAACGGACACAGCCACCGTGCGTCTCAAGTCTTATTTCAGCTCGTCGTTGTGGATTTCAGCCATCTCTGAACGGTAACACACAAAAACAACTGACAAACGCTCCAAAATCCAAGACAGACCGGGATAGAGCAAAGGGAAGGTGTTTTTCTGAACTAGCTGACAGTCTGTTGACTGTTTTTAAACTAACATATCGCCTACAGCTATTGATCACTAGCCGAGACAGTTGTGCTTTTGAACGAGTCCTGCGTGCAATATCAAGTCAAGCGTACCTACCAGAACCCACGGAAACCGTCATATACGAAATAACAACTAATATATTGGTATACATACAGGATATACATCTCATGAGTATATAGAGTAGCTATAGTCATGCAAATAATCTAAATGTCAATGGTACAACGATGTACTTTTCAATGTTTATTGTTGTGGTCTTTCTAATGAACTATTTGGAATAACTCAGGTTTAGCCTTTACGAATATGTTAGATATTCCCTCCTTTATTCCAGTCATTTAGGTGGAAAGAATGTACATTTTGTTGACCTGCTTATATGTGATTGCTTCTGAGGTTTAGGGTTCATCACGTTTTGACTTGCGTCTCTTTATTACAGTGGGGGAAATAAGTATTGAACAAGTCATGTTTTTTTTTTCCTGGGAATAACAATTCTAAAGGAGCTGTTGACGTTGGAATTGAACCAGCTTTTGGTAAAAACCCAAACAATACAAACATTAAAAAAAAAATAATAAAAATTTATGGAATGACACAAGGAGAAAGTACTGAACTACTAAATGTATTTAATATTTTTTTATAAAAGGCTTTTTGTGATGGCGGCTTAAAGATGCCTCTCATATGGAGAATGAAATCTTGATGGTACTGTGGGTCTCGTCTATCAAATCTGATCTATATTTAGTTTGTTTTCTATTGGGTTCAAGTCAGGTGATTGGCTGGGCCATTCTACAGCTTGATTTTCTTTCTCTGAAAGCCTTTAAGTTTTCTTGGCTGTGTTTTGGATAATTGCTTGCTGAAATGCCCACCCTGATTTCATCATCCTGCTAATGTAGATGTTGGACTGAAGCAGCTAATATTAATATACAATGAAGAAGGGCAGAGGGTTGCTGAGGAACTACTGAGAGATTTCAGCTGCTGTCTGGGCTTTCTAAACCTCTTTTTTTTCATGTGTTCAATAGTTTTTCCCTGTGTCATTTCATTTGATTACACATAACTTAATTTGTAAACTAGTTAGATTTGTTTTCTTTGCATATATGGATTCCTTTGGTTGTTACCAACATACAGGGAAAATTTCAAGTCAACGGCACCTTTAGAAATATGTTTTCTGAGAAAAATGGTGACATGTTGAATACTTATTTCCCCCACTGTATATGCCGAAAAAACATAGATCCATGTTGGGAAATCGTGACTTACAGTCGTACAATAATAGAAACACTGCCCTTAATATAGGCAGACATCTTTGCCAGGTGCACCTGGAGCGTCAGCAGGATTACAGCGAGGTGTTACAGATGTGCTCATATAAGCGCTTTTGTCAGTGTGTTCATAATAATTAGGCTGTTTTCATGCTCGCTTTGATTGATGGTCTCAACCTGTCCTTCTTAAAACATCATATTTTGCTCTAGCAATTTCACTGTGTGCACATGTGGTACCAGTCAAAAAATTACTTGGATTTTGTATTTGGTTTAAGTGCCAAACTTTTCCTTTTTTACTAAATACAAACCGTTTAAAAACTATAGGGTCAATAAAATGGGACTACTCCTCATTTTCGATCCATAGACATATAGAGCTACAGTATGGGGAAGAAATTAGACCACAAAAATTCTGTTTCTCTGAATTGATGATTTCTAGTTATGTTTTTGAGTTGTTTTATTATGTAAACTAATGATGTAATTTCTTCTAAAATGTAAAATAAAAATGTTTACTGTTTTCTGGTCAAGTAAATACTGTATCTGAGAACATTTGAGATTTTTCAAAATAATTCAAAACCTTTGAACACTGTTCAGTTGAAGGCAAACGTATAAGCCCTCCTGTGAAAGTGTAATTATTTCCCAAGTGCTGTTTAACTGAGAAAGTACATTTTCACAATATTTGATGTTTTGTTTTTACCTCTGTAGAAATTAAATGGAGATTTATTTTAAATCATTTGAATATTTTTATTTTTTACAAAAAAAAATTTATCTGAAATAAAAGCATTTTTTTTATTTTACAAATATATTTTTAAGGTGAATATCATTAGCCCCTTAAGTAAATGTTTTTATTTCCAATTTGATACAGAACAAACCACTGTTGTCCAATGACTTGCCTAAATAACATAACTTTCCTAATTAACCTAATTAGCCCAGGTAATGCCGCGGTCACACTCGAGTTTAAGCATGTGAAATTCTGTAGTACGGCGCTGCGAAAACAGCCGGGATTAAACAAAATGATTAGACATTTAAAAAAGCGAGCGATTGGTCCATATTTCTGTCCAGAGAGGTCATGTTTTGATCTTCGATGGGTCTCACGCAGTCACCAGATGCGATTTTGCAGGTCAGAGTTCACCAAGCTTGAACTTTCCAATGAAGCAACCTGCGAAACTTGTCGCACAAGCTTGCTTTTCCAGTCTGACGCTTTTGCGTGCATATGAATGTAAGTCTATGGGCTGAAAAGTCCAGTGTGACGGTGGCTTAAGCCTTTAAATAGCTGAATATCTAGTCAAATATCAAGTATATCTTCTTTATATCAATATACTGTATAGTATATCTTCTCTCCTTTAAACAGCACTGAGGAAATATTTGATAAAGAATGAAAATTTGAGGGGCGGCACGGTGGCGCAGTGGGTATCGCTGTTGACTCACAGCAAGAAGGTCGCTGGTTCGAGCCTTGGCTGGGTCAGTTGGCATTTCTGTGTGGAGTCTGCTTGTTCTCCTCGTGTTTGCATGGGTTTCCTCCAGGTGCTCCGGTTTCCCCCACAAGTCCAAAGACATGTGCTATAGGTGAATTGGGTAAACTAAATTGTCCGTAGTGTATGTGTGAATGAGTGTATGGGTGTTTCCCAGTGATGCGTTGCAGCTAAAAGGGCATCCGCTGTGTAAAACATATGCTGGATAAGTTGGCAGTTCTTTCCGCTGTGGCGACCCCTGATTAATAAAGAGACTAAGCCGAAAAGAAAATGAATGAATATTTGACAGGAGAGCTAATAATTTTGTCTTCGACTTTATGTACATATACTAAATAATATGTCGCCAATAGTTTTTCATAATCACAAATGAGACTAAATGAATTAAACTTACTCTAACTTACTCCTTTTTTTAACTTGGGACTGTTTTCATGACGTAAAAATCTCCCCGACCAAATACATCGACTCTAGTATGAAAACAGTCTTATTTTTTCCCTTCATTTACTCAAAGCCATTGGTGCAGTGGTGTCATGAGCGGCCATTTTTCTGAAGGTCACTGTTGCCTGATGGGGCAGGATGGTATTTGATGGCCATACATGGATAATAGAACGAAGCAGACCGTTTAACGGCGGCCTGCAGGTGTAAAACTCTATGCATTCTTCTTCTTCCATTAGTAGCTTTGAGCAACTCTGGAGTTGTTTTTTCCATGTGTATCTTTATGAATGTTCTAATGTACTCAGCTAATAAGCCATGAACTCTTTCATAAGCTGCTCAGACTGATGCTTCTTTGATGTAAATGACTTCAGGCGCTCATGATAAACTTCCAGCTGGTTGAACGATGGATTTTTCTTTTGTCTTGTTTTTTTTTTATGCACCAACAATGCTAATTGGCTGCTCCCTTGGTATTGTTTAGGCAATCTTACCCTTAACCGATAGACAGAATGAGGTTTTGCCCCATGGAAATAAGTGAAACAGTCAGTACAAGGATTGTTTGTCAGAAGAAACTCGTGTACCTTGTCAAGATGTGCATTATGTGGAATCTCATTTGATTTAGAGGCAATTTAAAGTACAGATACAACTAAATATAAGGGTTTGTTATGCAGAAAAGTATAAAGGCCACAGTATATTAAAAGCAAAATTGTCATTTTGAACAAAATTAGGTCAATTTTATTTTAAATATATTTCAATATCTCATTTTTACTAATACAAATTACAGTATTGGAATATAATATTATTGGATACCATAATGTCTCATTACACTTTTTGATGGTAAATTAGGGATGCAAAATATATATCAGTGGCCATATCGGCATCAACTAATAATGTTTATTTTTTAATATCATCATTAATGGTCAGATAAAAAATTAAGTCAATTAAAATGGTAAGGATTATTTCTGTCATTTTTCACCCTAAAAAAAGAGGGAAAAGTAAGATCTAGATGTTTCCTTGCTGTTTTCTATAGTTTATATTTTAAAATAAGATCAGTTGTCTACTATTCATTCGATTTCAGGACTGAGATCAGAATTTATTTTCATTAAACTACATATCAGCTATCGGTTATCTGTGTCCGGCAAAATGTAAAAATTCCTGCATTTGTGCTAAATTTCAGCTTTCATTTTGTGTGAACTTTACACAAAACATGTCACATTGTCACTGTTTTGCAATATATATTGACACAATATATTGTTACACCCTTGCATGCCTGTCAATTATTTTAGTAAACAAAAATTAAGCTTAAAGCAAAAAATAAATCAATTTTAGAATTAAAACAAAATCAAAGAAAATCTTCCAAAAATGAAAAACTGAAACTAACAACAGTCACTGAAAAACAAACTAAATTAATAATTAGCAAAAATAATAATTGTTTATTATTAAACAATAGTAAACGCCGCCCTCACTATTCTGCCGCCCTAGGTCACCTCTATGGACGCGCCGGCCCTGGCAACACAATAAATTAATTAAAAAAGTGAAGCTAACTTAAACTGTTATTTTAAAGTGCGTTCCTCTTCGTCAAGTGAACGAGGGAATTCTTCGGGTATTACATTCGGGATTCGAGAATTCGAGGGTATTACATTCGGGATTCGAGAATTCGAGGGTATTACATGGACATACCCTCAATCCCTTTCCATCCATCCATCCATCCATCATGCAATAACAAAAGCATCTGCTAACCCACAGGTGTCAAAGCCAGTTCCTGGAGGGCTGCAGCCCTGCACAGTTTAGTTCCAACCCTGCTTCAACACACTGACCTGTAGGTTTCAAACAAGCCTGAAGGACTCAAGTAGTTTAATCAGGTGTGTTTAATTAGGGTTGGAACTAAACTGTGCAGAGCTCCGGCCCTCCAGGAACTGGCTTTTACACCTGTGTGCTAACCTCACAGTTAGGATGATTCTAAGGGCCCAGGCCATTTTAAGCACCCCAGAGATATTATTAGGGGCCCAAACAACCCCCCCCCCCCCCCCCCCCCCCCCCCCTGTAAGTTATGCAAACACTAACCTGCTTTGGTCAACACTAGACGTGTGCTGTTAACTCTGGGACGCTAGGTTGCGGCTTAAAGGGCATCTGCTGCGTAAAACATATGCTGGAATAGTTGGCGGTTCATTCCACTGTGGCAACCTCTGAAATAGAGACTTAGCCTGAGGGAAATAAATGAATGAATGAATGAACGTGAATTCCCAAAATTGAAACTAATCGTATAAAAACTAATTAGAAATGTTCACAAAACCAACTAAAACCAACAAAACCGTTAATAAAATGAACTAAAACCAAACTGGAAATTACAGCAAACTTAAAAAAAAAACTTTAAAATAAAAATAATAAAAAATAAAAATTCAAAAATAAAATAATTCTATAATTACGTTGGTTAGGATATTTTTGTCTGACTTCAGAAAAATATTTAGCAATGCATCTAAAAGCCCATTTTCCAATGAATGCACATCTTGGCAACATACATGTACTTCAAAGATACATCAGCTATTCACGACTTCAGTTTAATGGTGATCTAATATGGTGGATATGCAGAAAATCTAGCTATGATAACCTTTAATTAGTCTCCTGTTCCACTCAGAGTGTGTTTGGATATCGAATACAGTAGGGTTTTCTTACCATAGGGGCAAAATTGCTTGCTCTCTCATCTAGCTGAGATGCCGGCGGTCGCTCGCTCGCTCGGTGCTCCTAAGGGCTGCACCCCGGCCAGAAAACAGGCTGCAAATGAATTGGACCGATTCTCTAGCAATTTCAGTCATTATGGGGCCATCTGTGACTCGCAGTAGGTGTCAGGGATCCTGGCATGTCAGAGAGATAGAGAAAAAAATCCACATTCACTGAACTACAGACGGCAACATCACGCTAGCAGGAACATTCGGTGCTGAGAGCGAATGTCCAAAATGAGCAGAACGCATCAAACGGAGGGCATTTAAACCACTCGTATCAGTTTGCACATTGATTAATTTACATTTCAGTGCATTAGTGTGGTTTGTCAATGTACTGTAGCTGTATATGTAACTCTGCTAAATGTCAGCGTTGGGAACTTTTTACTGATTTATTATATATTTATGCTATTTATTTGGTCTCTGTGCTGGACGGTAATGGCTGTTTGTGCTAAGCTTGATTTCTGTTGATTTATGGAAGAATTTGTATCTTTTGTACACAAAGCTTTGGCAATGTCTGAGTTTACTTTGTATCGCATTTGATTTGCCTCAATGTGATCTGCCAGTAACACTTCATAATAAGAGTCATTTTATTACCCCTAAGTAGAATTAACTCTCTTTTTTAAATTGTTTATTTATTTATTTATTTATTTATATTTTTTGTAATAATTAAAATAAATTTTAACAATTAATATATTTTATTATTTATTATTATTTAATAATTTATTTATTATTATTATTATTTTTATTAATTTGTTTATTTTGATTCAGCTTTTTAATTTTATTTATCTTAATAAGATGTTTTTAATTATTTAAAAATATGTAAGAAATTTATTATGGTCACTTATTTTGTTTTATTTGAATAGAAACAAGTTTAATTTAATAAGAAAATTATGCAGTTTCATATTAACATAAATAATGTTGCGCTGAATGGCATTAATGACATTATTTCAGCCATATTTTGATATTTTTTCACACAAATTATTTGTAACTTGCTTTTAATACACTTTGTATGTTCAAAAAATACATATAAAATTTAATTTGACGCAGACATCATTAATATTAATCACTCAATGTCAACTGAACCAAATGGAACCTTATTATAAAGTGTTACTAATTTCACTTTATGCCATCTAGCATGTATTTAATGTAAACAGAAATGGTTTCTTGAAGGCTGACAAGAACAACTCCAGTCCACTTCAAACCATAACTCAAACTCGAACCCCCAATCCCAAAGATTTGGTGGTAGAGACTGATTGATTGATTCTAAACCAGCTAACCAACAGAACCTGCATATGTGTAAACTGGCATTATTTGTCAACCTCGTTTGACAGGCGTGAATGAGAAGTTTCAGCCATGATCAGAAGATTGCCTCAGCTTTAACAGTGTTTAGCCATTTAATGTATTCTCTTTGTTGTTGGGCCTAAACTAATTATGTGTAAAAAATGTAATAAAGGAGCGGTGCTGTAATTTTTTTAGATAAATGATTTATTTATTCAAACATACAAGGTATTTTTATGAGACTTTATGGACAACAGTGTGTTGGCGTTTGTTTTTATTCACTATTTAAGTAGCCTTTATTAGGCATTATGGTTGAGATGGTCTGTAATAACTGTTAGCATTTTCATTCTTGCACCATCTTTGCTTATATATCCTGGAAAAGTCCATACTGCAAAAAAAAGTATTTCTTCTTCAGTATTTCTGCGATATCTAAACATTTTAGATGGTTTAAATATTGGTAATTACATATATAATACAATATTGATATAAATATTGTTACATTCAAAACTTTGGCTTTTTTTTACACTCACTAATCTGTGAAAAATATTACAAAATGCTAAAATAATTCAGCATTTTTATGCATAAAAAATATTTGCCAATGATATAAAAAAAAATAATCTTTCCTTCCCATTAAATGTATTTGTTTATTTATCTGTTTGCATCACTAGGATACTTGTTTTTGTCATTGTTTACCCCTAACTGTCATCGTCCCGATAGTGGGAAGCTTATGTTTACTTCACTATATTGCAATTAAATCCTAATCTAATCATGATAAACTATGTAAATTTGCAAAGGTCTAACTCTTCTGAATACATAATGTACTGTTGTTTTCACTTTAGATACAATCCAACAAGTGTCTTCTTTAAAATGAGACCAAGCTTAAATCTACTGTATGCACCGAAGCATTGCATAAGATTGGCAATCATTTAAGTTGAACATGTCATTTTCATGTCTATGTTCAAAACGTAGGAGTTAAAACATAAAGTCACTGAACTACTTTCATTTCTCAAGTAATCTTGATCCTTAAGTAAATGTATCTTGATTTAAGAATGTTCCGATAGTTATATCAGAAACGATACAACAATACTAAGGAAGAACATACTTTTTGTTGCAGTGCAGTGCTTTTTAGAGCCCTACTTAAAAGCTTTTTTATTGCATCTACCATCAGGAGCTTACCTGATCATCCACAACTTTGAACTCTTCGATACAACATTTGTACTCCTCAATCTTGCATTGGTCAACTTCAATCAGCAAATCAAGCTGGTGCTTCCTATCAGAGCACAAAAAAAAAAGAAAACCATTGTAAGATGGGTATATATACAGTACTCATGTATATTTCATGCACATATTTTAACCACTCATAACCGTTCACTACTGTATGCTTATTAATGAATTTAAATGATTCTCCAGTCAACGATGTGCGGGATTCATTCAGCCAAGGCTCATTGGAAACACGTGTCTCAGCCTGTGTTTTGCGAAGTGTAAAATACATTGCTCCGGGTATGTTTCGTTGCACATTTCAGATGGCAAGTCCACTAGGGGGCACTGTGTATAATTTCGGGAATCTGAAATATGGTACTGGTATGTGTTTTTGCACTGCATGTTGTACTGTAAGAAGGTGGGGCTTGTAGTTCAGATCACCTAGGCTGTGATCCAAAATCGCCTACTACTCAGTAGGTACTGCATTTGAATTTACTACTCTACTTGATCGTTAGAAAATTATGTTCTATACAGTATTAATGTGAGTAGTATGAATGGAACTCAGACATACTACAACCACTTTTTTGTCATGGTCAGTTGCGTCAACTCCCATTGATGAATTCTCTCGTGGTGCATCATAGGATGGCGTAGCGTCCATCGGATGCGCACTTCAGAATCTTGCCGGAAGTAGTAGGTCATCCGGGTACTTATCGCATACTGTTTTTCAAATTTTATGAATTCGGACATACTACTTGACTCGCATACAGTTTTTAGCACATTATATATTATCGAAGTATGCGATTTTAGACGCAGCCTTAAGGCTGATTTATACATCTTGGTTGAGTGATCACCGGGACCCACGGCGACTGCCTTGCGTGTAGTTGTGCATTCATACTTCTGCGTGCTATTTGTGTTGCTCTGCAATAACACTTCCAAAACGCTAGCTGGCAGCAGGCTTTTATGTTCCTCTGTGTCGAGTTTCTTCATGGGTGTTTTGTTTTTTTCTGAACGCTACCTTAATGTACAAGTAGCTATAACTCGCTCAACAACTTTAATCTTAAAGTAAACACAAAACAAAAGTTTCCATCTGGAGCTCTTTCAAGGGACTTGACACTTGCTCCAACAGGCTCGCAGCTCTTAGCACCGCCCACACTTGTCACTGTTACCAAGCCGAGCAATCACAGAGCTTGCACTGACCATGCCAGAAAAGTTGTCCATATGGAGGTAGATAGGTGACTTTAACTTATATGATTACAAATCATAGACACTGTTAACTTGTTTTATTTTGTTTTTTTAGTGTTGTGCAAAGAACTGCATGAAAATAATCCTTTATTTGTCGATAATATGTGCATGTATATATCATTAGTGTAAAAAGGATCATCATATTACCCCATAGCGTTCATTTTATCTAAAAACGATTGCGGTTTCATGTAGGCTGAAGCACGTATTTCTAACGAGCCTGTGTTGATTTATTTCTAGTGGCCGCAGTTACAGGCCGGCTTCTCGATTCACAAAACACTCAAAACACCCTTGAGTAGCATTAATATCGCACAATCTCTTCATAGACTTTCATCTCCACACATTTTGTCTCCCTTTCTGCTCATCATCTTGAGCGGGAAAACTAGCATGAGCGCAGGTGCGCCAGAGCTCATTAGCTTTATGAGAGACTTGATGGATGGTTTGCTTTGCAGAAGCATTACACTCCAACCCTCTTCACATCATATGAGATTGTGTTTTATAATTGAAGAGTATGAATATTCAACAACAAACATATCCTTTATGGTCTGTTATTGAGTAAAGAGTGAGAATGAACATGTCCACTTGAGAGGCGTGTGGAGTGTGTGTACCATTGAGGAGAATTGATTTTTTTTTAAAACTCTCCCATGAACAATGATGTCGTTATTGTTTTTATGAGTATGTGTTGTAGATATGACTTGCATAACAGATATATCTGGTGTTGATTATGTCATTTGAGATATCTACATCTGCGGATTTGTGTCTTGTGCATTTCATGGTGTAACTGAATGGTTGTGCTGGAGGTTGAACTTGTGTGCGGTCGCTGGACCCGCGGCTTCTTAAATACCAGATTATTCCAACATGCTGGCGCCGAACGGGTGCAAAGTGTTTCTAATGCTTTTCTTTTTTTTAAATAAAATGTTGTTTCGATCATGCTTTGTGGCCCTATCATCTGTTCTTTAACTTTTTAGCTTCATCTATGACTTGATATATCAAAAAAACTTTTACAATAAGGGTACATTAAAGGTGCCATACAGTATAATGGAGTTCAGTACATGGAAATGACACACTATGAGCCTCAAACACCACAGTTTCCTTGTTCTCATGTAAATCCCTAAATGGTCAAATTTATGTGGGACTCTTATTTTGAAAACGGCAAAGGCAGGAAGACTGAAAAGGAGCATTTTTATGAAGCAGGCAGTCATGCATGACCAGAGTGTTTACTGCTCATCAGAATGCAAAATGCAGGATATACGGATTATACATGTATTCAGTGCCACCCAAAAGTAGCACAAGGTTTTAAACATGTACAGTTTGTTAGTTTAACGTGTATATTGTAAAATTTGACACACAAGTTTGTAGGGTTGTCATGATATTGGAATTCGATACTGAAATTTTAAAAACGTCCATTTCACCACAGATACAGGCACACTGGAGCGTTTTGAAGCCGTGATTCATCAGCGGATCTCTCGTATGTCAGCTTATAGACAATCCAGCTGATTGACGTGACTTTAAAATGCTCCAGTGTCCCTGTATCTGTGGTTACACTCAGTAAACTGTGGTAAGTTCGATGAACCAATGACCTTCACGGCCAATCACAGTAATTTCTGTTGAGCACGTGAACACAATGACAAATCAGCGCTGTTTAAGAATGTGCTCGACAGTGTTCAAATGTTCGCGTGAAATGGACGTCTTTAAAATTTCAGTACCGATTGGTATCGTATTCCAGTACCGTGACAACTGACATGTTTGTAATGAGGCAACCCTACATGTTTGTAATGAGGCAGCAAACACATGTAAATGGAAGAGTATGTGTTTATTTTGAATTTATTGAGGATTTTGTTGAGGATTTAGCCTGTGTTTCTTCTGCTGCACAACTAAGGTTATCTAATTTTTTTTAAATAGTTTTTGACAAATGAAATATTTTGTATGTGTATTTTAGAGTACATCACACTCTCTGTGCTTGTGTGTGTGTGTGTGTGTGTGTGTGTGTGTGTGTGTGTGTGTGTGTGTGTGTGTGTGTGTGTGTGTGTGTGTGTGTGTGTGTGTGTGTGTGTCAGCCATTATTAGGTACAGTACCAGGATTATTATACAGGATTAGGATAACTAAATCAGGATTATTATAACTAAATCTAAAACGCCAACATTTTGCAGATCCAAATGCACAATCCAGTCTCAAATTTAATTTAAAGTTGGCATGAAATAAAAATTCACACATTTATATACAGTTGAAGTCTGAATTATTAGCCCCCTGTTTATTTTTTCACCAATTTCTGTTTAACGGAGAGAAGATTTTTTCAACACATTTCTAATCATAATAGTTTTAACTCATTTCTAATAACTGATTATTTTATCTTTGCCATGATGACAGTAAATAATATTTTACTAGATATTTTTCAAGACACTTCTATACAGCTTAAAGTGACATTTAAAGGCTTAACTAGGTTAATTAGGTTAACTAGCCAGGTTAGGGTAATTAGGCAAGTTATTGTATAACGATGGTTTGTTCTGTAGACTATCGAAAAAAATATAGCATAAAAGGGGCTAATAATTTTGACCTTAAAATGTTTTTTTATTTTTATTTTAAAACTGCTTTTATTCTAGCCAAAATAAAACAAATAAGACTTTTTCCAGAAGAACAAATATGATCAGGCATACTGTGAAAATTTCCTTGCTCTGTTAAACATCATTTGGGAAATATTTAAAAAAGAAAAAACTAATTCAAAGGGGGGCTAATAATTCTGACCAACTATGTGTATATAGTAGTGCATCATGTTATAACAATGTTATAACAATGTATCTGTGCACTTCATTATCTGTGCACTTCATTATTTTTGTATATAATCGTTATCATCGTCATTAATATTATTATTAAAGTAGGATTTTTTTTCATTTCCTAATAAGTAATAAATATTAAATTTCATTTTTTAATAAATGGCCTCATTATTTATTAATTTATATGATTTATATATGCTATTAGAATATGTGTTAACTTTTTGTAATTGATTTTATGTTTTAGAATAGGATATGGAATATTCTCAATAATATTTGTAAAGAAAACACTGGCCCTATATGTGCCGTTTACATATTAATTGAAATATATGGAAAACGAGTGCATGTTTTTACCAAAATTAATATTGGATTTTATTTTACATGCATGTGCGTGTAATACTATTATTTGCACAAAGAAATTATGGGGTTCTTCTCTAAAGAAGTTGTTACTCCACCCAGTTTAGAGCATCATTATGGGCGTTTTACGTTATAACTAACATGGTTCAAACGATGGATCTGCGACAAAGAAACTATGGGTTTGGAAAACACTCGTCACTACATCATTCTTTTCCCAATTGATGCATCGTACTATGATAGTTCAGCCACGAGTTACATCGCTGTTTGGGAAGCGCACCCCTGAACTGTTGTGTATATATATATATATATATATATATATATATATATATATATATATATATATATATATATATATATATATATATATATATATATATATATATATATATATATATATATATATATATATATATATATATATATATATATATATATATAGTTGAAGTCAGAATTATTAGCTCCCCTGAATTATTCGCTCCCCTGTTTATTTTGTTTTCCCTATTTCTGTTTAATGGAGAGCAGATCTCTTCAACACATTTCTAATCATAATTGTTTTAATAACTTATTTTTAATAACTGATTTATTTTATCTTTTTCATGATGACAGTAAATAATATTTTACTAGATATTTTAAGACAATTCTGTACAGCTTAAAGTGACATTTATAGGCTATACTAGGTTAATTAGCTTAACTAGGCAGGTTAGGGTAATTAGGCAAGTTATTGTATAACAATGGTTTGTTCTGTACACTATCGAATAAAAATATAGCTTAAAGAGGCTAATAATTTTGTCCTTAAAATGGACATATATATATATAAGTCCTGATTTGATCTGTAAAAATTGTAAGTGAACTTTATATAAAATTAAGTAACAAAGTTATCAAATATGATACAAAATCTGCTCTGAGATTTGAACAGCACCTAATTGCTCTTGTGAAGGCCATCTGGCCAAGCAATGTGCGAGCGGACAGGAGCAGTCGTGATCTGCTGACCTTGCTGAGCTCAAGGCTGTGGAGAGACACTGATGGCCTGTCAGAGCCACACATTTATCACTTATATATATATACTGTTGGTCTGATGCCTTTCCCGACTGCTGACCACAAGAGGTCTGGATCAGTGAACTCTCCCTCTTTATTGCTTTATTCATTCACATAAGCGAGCACCTGTGGTTTAACATACATCAAAACACTGATTAAATATTTAACTTGATGCTATTATGTAATAAGCCAACACATGGTAGACTCATTATTTCTAATGAGGCTTGACTCTTGAGTGTTGAGCTTCAAAACAGAAACAGCCATAGTAATTAGTTCTTGTAAATAATTATGTCCACAGAGTTTAAGAAAGGCAAAGTTTAAGTCATTTAATGTGATTTTTTTTTACTACATATAAGCAATTTTTTAAATATATTTATTAATATATATATATATATATATATATATATATATATATATATATATATATATATATATATATATATATATATATATATATATATATAAATTTTTTAAATAAATTTCTACTTCTTTTTTGGTTAAACTGACTAATTGTTATTGCTGTAAATATTCTAATATTATACCACCAGAATTTCTTTTTAAATCAGCTTTAATACAGTGCATCCGGAAAGTATTCATAGCGCTTCACTTTTTCCACATGTTTTTATGTTACAGCCTTATTCTAAAATGCATTAAATTAATTTATTTCCTCAAAATTTTACACACAATACCCCATAAGGACAATGAAAAAATATTTTTTGAAATTGTTGCAAATTTATTAAAAAATAAAAACCTAAAAAAAATCTCATGTACATCAGTATTCACAGCCTTTGCCATGAAGCTCTAAATTCAGCTCAGGTACATTCTGTTTTCACTGATCATTCTTGAGATGTTTCAGCAGCTTAATTGGAGTTCACCTGTGGTAAATTCAGTTGATTGGACATGATTTGAAAAGGCATACACGCGAAACGCTCCAGTCCAAAAATCTGAACTTCAGCAGACATTTGCGCCGCGTTAACCAATCAGGAGCTTGCTCTTGTGGGGCCGTGATTATGACATAGTGCCTGTTGTTGGTGTCCCGGGGGAAAATCCTCCAGCAGACACCGACAATAGTTCATCAAACTGGGCTCGGCTCAGTCAGAAGCACAGCTGAACGCCTCCATCATCCAGGTTAAGTTTCTGGAGTTTATGAGCTCACAGAGCTGGGTGCACCTCAGAAAGAATCTAATGGATTCAGATATGGCTCCAAACGTATCGACGCTGTTTTTCAGCTTTCATAAAGCACATAAACACAGCTATTCTCTCAATAAAATTTATGTTAGCCATTTAGCAACGAAGCTACAGTCACCGGGCAGACAGAAGCCCTGCCCATGACGCGAATCCGCGTCCATTGCTCAGTGAATTTGACACGCGAATGAAGCTAGTAAACTCAAAATGTTTACGCACCTATTTACGCGTGAATAGCGTGATTTATCCACGCGTTCCGCGTCTGGTGTGAACACAGCATCAGATGTTTGAAACCACCAGGACTCTTCCTAAAGCTGGCCGACCATCTAAGCTGAGTGATCGGGGGAGAAGCGCCTTAGTCAGGGAGGTGATCAATAACCCGATGGTCACTCTGTCTGAGCTCCAGCGTTCTTCTGTGGAGAGGAGAACCTTACAGTTACACAACCATCTGTGCAGCAATCCACCAATCAGGCCTGTATAGTAGAGTGGTCAGACGGAAACCACTCCCCGCCTGGAATTTGCCAAAAGGCATCTGAAGGACTCTCAGACCATAAGAAACAAAATTCTCTGGTCTGATGAGACTAAAATTGAACTCTTTGCAGTGAATGCCAGGTGTTACGTTTGGAGAAAACCAGGCACCGCTCATTACCAGGCTAATACCATCCCTACAGAGAAGCATGGTGGCGGCAGAATCATGCAGTGGGGATGTTTTTCAGCAGCAGGAACTGGAAGACTACTCAGGATAGAGGGAAAGATGAATGCAGCAATGTACAGAGACATCCTGAATGAAAACCTGCTTCAGAGTGATCTTGACCTCAGACTGGGGCGACGGTTCATCTTCCAGCAGGACAATGACCCAAAGCACACAGCCAAAATATCAATGGAATGGCTTTACAACAACTCTGTGAATGTCCTTATGTGGCCCAGCCAGAGCCTAGATCTAAATTCTATTGAACATCTCTGGAGAGATCTGAAAATGGCTGTACACCATCGCTTTCCATCCAACCTGATAGAGCTTGAGAGGTACTGCAAGGAGGAATGGGGAAAAATTCCCAAAGACAGGTGTGCCAAGCTTGTGGCATCAAATTCAAAAAGACTTGAGGCTGTAATTGCTGCCAAAGGTGCATCAACAAAGTATTGAGCAAAGGCTGTGAATAATTATGTACATGTGATTTTTCAGGTTTTTTATTCTTAATAAATTTGCAACAATTTTAAAAACTCTTTTTTCACATTGTCATTATGGGGTATTGTGTGTAGAATTTTGAGGAAATAAATAAATTTAATCCATTTTGGAATAAGGCTGTAACATAAAAACATGTGGAAAAAGTGAAGCGCTATGAATACTTTCCGGATGCACTGTATATCTAACTTTTTAACAACATACATTCATTAATTTTCCTTTGGCTTAGTCCCTTTATTCATCAGGGGTTATTCACACACTATGGCCAGTTTAGCTTATTCAATTCACCTATAGCACATGTCTTTGGACTGTTGGGGAAACCGGAGCACCCAAAGGAAACCCACGCAAACACGGGAAGAACATGCTAACTTCACACAGAAATGCCAACTGACCCAGCCGTGACTCGAATCAGCCACCTTCTTACTGTGAGGCAACAGTGCTAACCACTGAGCCACTGTGTCGCCCTTTTTTAACAACATAACATTAAAAATAAGCATTTATCAGCTCTATGGTTCTGATATAGCGATATACATATACTGTGAACCTTCAGTTAAAACACATCAGATGGATTGTTCCTTGATGCTAATTGGTCAATACAGTACAATACAACATTTTTCTGAAATGTTTTTGTGAATGTAGCTTAAAAACTAATTTTTCTAATAACATTGCAATATTAACAGAAACTTACCCACATTTTTTCAGGCCAAGGTCAATTAAAAACTACAATGCAAGAGTGTCAAGATTCATATAATAATCTGAATTGTATAAATTGCTCTTATAATGCGATTTGTCATGCTGGTTTGAAATTTGTATTTGTGAACATGCTGTTTTAGTGTAGCAGTGTTTCATAAATGTTACCAAAGATCCATCAGATCCTGTAGGTCAGAAAGCATAGTTTACTGCTGAACAACTCATTTTATCACGGTAAAATAACACAGAAATCAAGCATAGATACTTCAATCTCCTGCCGAAGCTCCGACGGTCTGTTTAGAGAAGCTGTCAATCCCAACTGTCAATCATGATGACACGCCCTGTTTTAATAGCATTAAATTACTAGCTGAAAACATACTCTTTACAAAAATGAAAATCTGAACCTATATCAGCATGATAATCAGTGCCTTAATTGACCCAAATTATCTTTCGGGGAATTTTATTGAAAGTGTAATTAATTTTTTTATATGGTCTTGTTCGTTAACATGGAGGAGGCGGGGTTTATGCAGCCGGGATCTAACAGCCAGGAGCGTCACTCAAAAGCAGGCGTCAGGCAGCGTTGCCAGATTGGGCGGTTTTGAATTTGATTGTGCAAGTAAAAAATGGTATTGGCGGGTTGACAAAATTTGGCCGGTTTCGAAACGTAAAATTTATATGCAACTTATTTAACAAAACATAACTGTGTGCTCCTACTCCATTCAGTTAGTAGTGACCAGTGCATGGTTTCCGCTACATTCATTCTTCCATGGCGGAGCGCCACACCAAAATTCACTCATTAAAAAAATTCAGTCATTGTTGTTATGGTCAGGTGGCAGAGAAACTGACTTAAGCTCGCTCAGAGAAATGCTGTTGCTGTTTACTTCACTAATATTGATCGAGTATGCCTATTGATAGAATGTTAGTGAAGAAACGTTATACTCATGTAAAAGTATTTTGTAGTATTTTCGAAACACAGTATTTTATTTTGATACATTAGTGGCTGCTATATTTTTATTTTGATACATGTAAATTTGTATGTAAATTTTTTTTTTTTTTTCAAAATACATGTCAATGTATTTTTGCTCATCCCTGACAGTAAAAAAAGTTATTGCCAGAGTAACACAACACAGTGTGTTTGCATGCCTATATTAAAATAAAAGAAAATTACCAAAAAAAAAGCATATTTCCTACATGTATCGCTATGGGTAGAAATGTTCCCTTAGGGTGAAGTATTCATAACCTTTCCTCAAAATATTCTATCAATCGTAGACCCAAAAAAATGGAAGCACCATGTTACCCTATACTGAATGTAAAAATGTGCGCCTGCAAGGAGATTTGATTTTCCAGTGGTTAAACGTTGACCTCACACAGGCATAGACTGTCAGAATACCCATATACAGCCATTCCTCCAGCTGATCTGTCCCGATAACCACTTTGCTGGCTTTTACAGGTCGTTAGGTTATAAACGTGATAAATAACCATGGACGTGGCCTGCTCTGTAATGCTGAGTGGATGACAGAGCGTGTATTTGCAAATAATATTGATACTAATATCATCCCATATTGGACAGCATTTGGGCTGGAAAAAGTAAGTTATATCTGGCAACACTGAGCAAACTAACTGTAAGGGGGCGTGGTTACAAACATTATGGCTGAAGTCCTCAAAATGACAGACCACCTCAACAAAAGCAAATGGTCAGATTTTGATTAAAGATTACCAAATCAAACTTTTTTTTCAGTGGATTAACTTCTACAGCTTAATTGTTCACCTAAATAACAATGTGCACTAGCAAAATAAATATTGTAATTTTTGAGTTCACATGGACTTTAAAGGGACGGTACACCAAAATATTTAAAATGTTATTATAATTTATTCACCCTCAGAAATGTTTTGAATGAAAGCTGAAAACCTGTAACTATTTACATCCATAGTACGAAAAACAAATAAAGGCTACTATGGAAGTCAATGGTTTTCTTCAAAATATTTTATTTTGTGTTCAACAGAAAAAAGAAACTCAAACAGGTTTGGAACAAGTAAAGGGTGAGTAAACGATGACTTCATTTTGGGGTGAACTGTCCCTTTAAGATTTTTAGTTGTGTTTCTTGGTGATTCATACGATAAAATGCTAATCAACCGTTATCGTCACTTTGAGAGTAAAACAGAACAAACCAAACTGAACACCTCCTGAAGTCTTATGAAACTAAATAAATAGTCTGTGCAAGGAACTGAACATTATTTACAACATTATTACCTCATGAGAACAATATTCGCCTCAGAAAATAGCAACCGACGTCCACATATGAAGACGGACATTACAACGTGTTTGGCTTTTATCTTTTTTAACATTTTGATGCTAAAATAAACAACTGCAATAGTATACAAATGACTGGCTTTTACCGCAAACCCAATAGACCTCGTGTCTATAACGTTATATAGTTAAGTCTGGAATGACAAATAGCCAAGGTCTCTGCAGTGTGATGATAAAAGTTTACCTGACTGTACGTTAAAGTGGCGCGTTTATGTGAGAGCACATATATGACTATCCTTGAGGAAGATGATGCAGTGAATGACTGTCCTCCGCAGACAGCATCAATCCATACAGCAGTATATGCCGAGAAACCTTCAGCCGTGACAGAACTGGTAAGATATGTGTTTTCTCGTCCATCATCCACTGACTTAGATGAGATGGTCGTGTATTTATAATGTTTGTCTTATATTATGTAGGTCTAAACGCTGCTCTGGTTAGTCTGATGGCTGAAAAGCTCGACTGTACCGTCACCTAGAGGACAGGATCAGAATGACACGCTTTACGGTATTTATTCATTCATTTTCTTTTCGGTTTAATTCATTCATTTATTCATTCATTCATTTTCTTTTCGGTTTAGTCCCTTTATTAATCTGGGGTCGCCACAGCGGAATGAACCGCCAACTTATCCAGCATATGTTTTACACAGCGGATGCCCTTCCAGCTGCAACCCATCACTGGGAAACACGGTATTTATTTATTTATTCATTGATTCTCATGTGAACAAAATTAAAATAAAGGAAAAATTAAAATTCGGAAAAATACTTAATAATTTACCAATTTGAGTTCATAGACCTCGATAAGATTTATGATTTGACGTTTCACGCTTAAGATTATTACACAACATGGGTCAAAGATGAAAAGGGGCGACTGTAATACAGATTTTCATATTGTTTTATTGTTGATATTATTATTGAACATTGCCTTATGACAAAAAAAAACATGTTTATCGTAGTTAAACCACTGTAACCAAAAAAATCTATAGAATTTTGTTACAATAACTGTTTTTGTAGTAAAATGATGATTATTCAAATGGTAATCAATCTGCCTAAACCATACTGCTACTGTACATTTGCCATAAAAAAATCAAAGTAATTATCATGGTTTTCTGAGCAAAAAGTTATGTACATACATTTTTACCATATTTTACAGATGTTTACACTATTTACTTAAATTCGATTTAGTGTAACAATATTGCAAATATCTCATTAGGCGTTTAGAGCGAAAAGAATTTGATTAAAATATTTTAGCAGCCCTAAAAAGATGATTAATGTTTTGACATTTTCATTCATTATTTTCCTTCGGCTTAGTCCCTTTATTCATCAGGGGTCGCCACAGCAGAATGAACCGGCAACTTATCCAGCATATGTTTTACACAGCAAATGCCCTTCCAGCTGCAACCCAGTACTGGGAAACACTCATACACTCTCACATTCACACTCATAGACTACGGCCAATTTAATTTATTCAAATGATCTGTACCGCATGTCTTTAGACTGTGGGGGAAACCGAAGCACCCGGAGGAAACCCACGCCAACACGGCTTTTTGACATTTTATTGTCACAAAACATATTTTAAAGTTGACATTCTAGTTACATTTAATGTGCTTTCTATGGATAAACACTTTGATTTAGCCATTGTAAATCAAACTTGTTGATTACCATCTTATATAATCAGTTTCTTTTTTTACTATAAATGCCATGATTAAACTGTGGTTACTAAAGATTAACTAAAAATTTTGTTTGTTTGTAGTAAAACCATTGTTAAATTTTTTATTTGTTAAATCCCTCATCATTATCAACGAGTTTTTTAAGATACCTGTGAGATGAATTTCCTCCAGTGAGGTTCGTTTTGCTATTTTTATTTTTATTTCTTGCTAGGAAACATTGCTTTTCTTTAGGTGAACAATTAATCTGTGCAAGTAATCCACTGAAAAAAAGGTTTGTTTTGGTAATCTTTGATTAAAGTCTGACTATTTTATTATTATTAATATTATTATTATTATTATGCTTTGAACAACAGATTCATAACAATAGAACAAGCAATATAATGCCAGAGTGATAGAATGTAAATAATAATAGCAGTGCAAAAATAAATAAATCAAGAGTATAATACAATACAGTTCCTACAATTACAAACAAGCAAGACCTTTACATTAATCTAAAACTTTGAAAATAGAGCACAAATGGACAGTTTTAATGGCCTTTCTATTAGCACTATGTTGAATAGTACAAAAGTAATTTTTCAGTTCCTTATATAACAAAGTAAAACAGGGTTTTTTTGTTGGACAATTTACACATGAATATGAATAAATAGATTAAACACAAAAACTTCATTATTCAGATTATCATAATTAAAATATCCCAAAATTATGTTTTCAAAATGCAAATCTAAAAAATTAAAGAGTACCTTTTTTTATGAAGACAGAGGCATCATACCAAAGCTTTTCAACATACCCACAGTGCCAAAAGATGTGGGGTACAGTTACTTAATAAAAGAGCTGTTTATTACAATATGCTTTTTAAATTTACTGAGGAAATGTTTAACTGGATAGAATTTATGAATTAGCTTATTCGATATTTCTTTTATCTAATTTGTAACAAAAAATGTGTGAGGAAATGACCAAATACTTTCACGTTTAGGAATTCTTACAAAATGTTCCCAATAGGTAATAGAGCTAGGCGTGGAAACAACTTGCTTTACAAAAAGAGAGCGAATAGATTTGTTATTTTTAGTGTGTGAAAAACGAATCTTACCCCACATTATATCAGTTAGACTGATTATGGGCACATGAATCCAAGTTACATCTCTAAATAAGAAAACAATACTAGAATTAATAGCAGAGAAAACAAGAGAAAATTCCTGGGAGTCACAGTAAAGTTAAAATGTACAAGAAACTCATATGCCATATGATACTCTTGAGTGTTAAACAGGTCACAAACTAAAACAATACCCTGCAAAAATCAGTCCAAGGCACTCGGAAAATGTGGAAATGAGGAATAGCCGTGTCAATAAAGGCTTTTTAATATTTTTTCCACATTTTTCGAATGCCTTGCACTGATTTTTGTTTTAGTTTGTAACACTCAAGAGTATCTTATGACATGATGAGTTTCCTGATTCTTATTCTGATAAATCCCTTACACAAAGAACACCGACACATTATTAAAGCTACCACTGAGCACATTTGTTTGATTTTGGATTTTTAAAGCAAAACCCTTTTCAAACCACCTCTCCAAAAAAATACTCTTGCGTTTATACAAAATACAAAAGTCTGACAGTTTGCTTCTGCGGTTGGAGTGACGATGGCGTTTGACGCTTCAGTCGTTATATTCTTAACCACGGCCTTTTCACCGTTAATTTACTACGAAGTAATGATATGCAAAATAAACCCCGCCCCCTACTCAATATTCCTTTTCAGTTGAAAGTACATCCACATAGGCTACTCATATAAAATTCTCATCAACTTCTGTTTTGTTTCACAATCTAGCTTTTCTCTTTCCCTTTCCTCCTCCCAGTTTAGCTTATTTCTTTATTTGTATTAGCCTAGAGCAGTGGTGGGCAAACTTTTTAGACCCGAGGGCCACATCAAGTTTTTCAAACCAAGTGAAGGGCCACATGTCAAATCCTTCAAAAAATAACTTTTATTTATAGTGGCAGTATGCATGGAGCATGTAATATCGGACAGAAACGTGTCACATTAACAAACATTTTTTTAATAGTTATTATTGAGTCATATTTACAAGTCAAATTAATTTGCACTGCTATTTATATTTACTTATCAATCATCATAAAACAATAAAATAATCCCTTATAAAATATAATAATAATAATAATGTAATAGTTTTTACAGTGGAGAATAGAAAAGATATTGTCTGATAGAAAAAATCTCATGTTAACACATTAAAAATAATTTGAATGCTTGTGTGAAAAATGCCGACTTTGGTTGTAGTCTTTAAAAACAGCAATACTTTCTTGGCATATTAGACATATCGCTTTCTGTCTGAATATTGGTTTTGTTGTCTATTCTTCCTTAAACACACGACATTTAGAGTCAATTTTTCTTTTTTTTGTCTGACTTATTTTCAGTAATTAACGGTCGAGTGTATTTTAATATCCGAGAGTGTGTTCTAATTTTACTGGTTGCGCTAACTGTACCGCGTGCAATACTGCCATCAAATGGCATTCACTTGTATTGCATCATTAATTTACTAATTCTGAAACCAAACCGTTACTCAGAAGCAGCATTTTAAAAACTCCCTCGCGGGCCGGATGAAAGAGTTTAGCGGGCCGCATATGGCCCACGGGCCGTAGTTTGCCCACCTCTGGCCTAGAGAGCTGGATTGAACACACTGGAGAAAAACCTCTGCAAACATCAAAACACACTCTTGCACCTGCGTTTGTGGAGAGCTGATAATAATCCTTCTTGTGGTGTATTTCTGCACCTGGTCTCTGAGAAAACAATTAAACATGGTGTCTGGATACTCTTGCTTGCTGACTCCATGATCGTGTACCGCTGGGTTCAATACCCATATGAGCCCTAAAAAAAAATCAAAATAACAGCTTTTGTTGCAATTTTTTAGCATTAAAGCATAGTCTGACGTGCCCTTTCCAAGAACCACCCATTTTTTTCCTAAAAGCTCTCTATAGCATTGTTTCACGGACAGCATAAGACATTATCTACATTAGCAAACATGGCTGAATCAACAGAATACTGACACCTTCAATTTCATTGTGTGAATTCCACACTGAATCGGGTTGTACAATTTTAGATGTTTCACCTTTCTATGTATAGAATAGTGTGTAACAGAAGGCCATTACTCTTTCTGCCGGAAACATGCTGACCGGAGTGAACCAAATGATTTTGCTGACTCCTAAAACCCCACGTTCTTTACCTCTGGGCAACTTATACTTTGATTTGCGCAGTGCTTGTCAAGGCCGACCTGCGAGTATATGCTCTGATTCTTTGTACAGTTAAAGTCAGAATGATTAACCCTCCTGAATTATTAGCCCCCCCTGTGTTTTTTTTTCCCCAATGTCTGTTTAATGGAGAGAAGATTTTTTTTTCAACAAATTTCTAAACATAATAGCTTTAATAACTCATTTCTAATAACTGATTTCTTTTAGCTTTGTCATGATGACAGTAAATAATATTTGACTAGACATTTTTCAAGACACTTCTATACAGCTTAAAGTGACATTTAAAGGCTTAACTAGGTTAATTAGGCAAGTTAGTGTAATTACACAAATCATTTTATAACGGTGGTTTGCTCTGTCTAGACAATCTAAAAAATATATAGCTTAAAGTGGGTAATAATTTTGACCTTAAAATGTAAAAAGAAAAAGGAAAAAAAATGCTTTTATTCTAATCAAAATAAGACCAATAGAAGAAAAAATATTATAGGAAATACTGTGAAAAATTTCCTTGCTCTGTTAAACACAATTTGGGAAATATTTGAAAAATAAAAAAAAATAAAATAATATTAATTTTGTTAATAATTTTGACTTCAACTGTGTATATGAAGACCTACTTAACATAATTGTTTTTGCTTTAACGCAGTAGTGTAAGGCATTCCTGATCAATTTTCAGTAATATTTTGGTCTGTAAATACTGAGTAAAGAATTTTGAGTCTTTGAGAGAACACATTATCCATCTAAAATATAATTGTTCAAAGCAGAAAACACAATGTTAAATTGTCACCACAAGAGGGTTGTTGAAAACCACAGATATATACATTAGATGTCGCCTATTGTCATCTATTAGAAGGAATGCGTCAATAGAGCCGCCATTTTAGTACAGGGTAGCGCTCCTTTGAAATGAATGCAGGACTAAGGTGAAGTGGAGGGCTGTGGCCATGCAAAGCCAGAGATATACACATATATCTATGATCGGGAGTTTTCCCCGGTGGTCAGTATGCAAATATTTTTTTAAATTACGAAATATAATTTTACATCACTTTTCTACATTGATGGATGTGACTACACGGGCATTCCTGACAAAGAGTGAGTGTTTGTGTGCATGGAAATGCATTACCCTTCCCTGTTTAATTTGATCTAATCCATGTCCTGAAACACACCCCCTCTCCTGCTTTCACTTCTCATTCTGACGGAGGGAGCGATTCGTTTGTGAATGAATCTCATTTATGAACGACTCGTTCACTTAGCTGACAATAATACAAGTTTCTGGCAGCTCAGTGTCTTCTTGTCATATTTCATAACATTGTTTGCTTATTTTATTCAACAAAACTAGCATAAGCTTAGACTTTAGTGCGAGTTGGTGCTACTTTGCCTTATGGTCACTGCAGACTGTATTTTCATCAATAACATTACTTTTTAAGCACAAAAGTTCATAACATACAAAAACATAAAAAACGAAATCTTACCTATGAAATGTGATGCCTTTGTGCTTTGTTTTCTTTGTTTGCTCGTTACTACACCCGTACACAGCGCTAAAGTCCAGCATCTTCACATTGGCACACTGTCTTGACTAGTGCGGTTGAATAACGTTTGTCCTAGGAGCACTGTACCAATGTGGCGGCGCTATTGACGCATGCTCAGGGTCCCTATGTGATATCTAGTGTATATAACTATGGTTGAAATCAAACAAAGGCGTAGTTTGTGGAATCATGGGAGTTGTAGTTTTCACAACTGACAGGACAAAAATCATCTTTATCTTCAGTTTTTCAACCGGTGGGTCACTCAACCCTTTGCAGTGGGTCAATGTGTTCTTGTAACGCACAACTTTAATGCGTCTTTCAAAATCAAAGTACAAATGAAATCAAAACTAACCATATTGATTTCGTTAGCTCACATTGCTAGTTTTGTGGTGAACAATACGTCTGTGCATATCATAAAAAAATAATAATACATCTAAAAAAGTACTTTCTGTTTGTTTTCATTTAAATTCTCAAATCATGTGATTTTGAGGTAATAGGCGTTGTTAACATACTAAACAACACCCCTCTAACTGTCAGTTATGACAGCGATATGACAGCAAACAGAAATGGTGAAGAGGTGGTGTTTGTTAGGTTGTAATAACTCTCGCGAAACCCTTTTCCCTGATCATCTGGCCACTGTTTTCTCATTTAATCTTCCATACCTTTAGGAACTACAGTATGAAAAAAACAAAAAAACGGTCTCAGCTTCCGGTTCATGTAGACATTAAACTGTTACTCCTCCTGTCAAAGGCAGTTTATGTGCATGAGGAAACCAATGTTCTCCTGAAGCTTCATTTATTCTTGCGCCTGACTCCGCGCACAGCCATGAATTGTGAAGGCTTTCAGAAATAATGTGCTCGTTGTTGTACTTATTTGCAACAACAAAGGGCAACTCCAGCAGGATTCTTTTTTTTTTTTTTAAGTGCCTGCTACTACTGAATGCATAATACAGCATTTTTAGACATTTATTTGACATGTGTAGATGACAATTATTTTGACCTTTTCTTCTGTAAGCTACATTTATCAAAAATCTTTTCTGATTGTAGTACATTGTTGTTGCGTAAATGTGCACGTTAGTGTGTTTGTAATTATGTGCTGTGTTGGGGGTAATGCATTACAAGTAACGTAAGTTACGTAATAATATAACTTTTCTAAGTAACGAGTAAAGAAACGCATTACTTAAAAGTTTTTAGTAATTTTTGAGTTGAGTCTAACGCGAGTTCGTGTTTAGATTCATTAATATGCTTAAAAATTAATAAATTGCTGAATTAAATTGTGTAATCACGTTGAATCACACTCAATGAGAGAATGAGCTGACCACGAAAACAGGCAGAAACCAAGATGGCAGAGCCTTACATTTCTGTGATGGAAGTAGTCTCATTATTTTGATCAATGGACAATGATTTTACAGAACTAATGAAACAAAAATACACAAGTAGCTAACACATTGCTTTCAACTTTCATTAGTTTGTGAAGTTCTCAGAAGAGTTCTCAGAGGTTCTCATTGTTCTATTATTATTTTTTAGTTAGTTTTTTTTTTTTTTTTACAGGTAAATGAAGGTGTAGGTTATACAGTGTTTCATTAAATGCAGAGTTTTTCTATTTAAAAAAAAAAAATACCCTGCAAGTTCTGAAAGAGATCAAGCCTCAGGCATGTATGAAAAAGTAACTCAATAGTAACGTAGCGCATTACTTACCACAAAAAAGTAACTAAGTACCACAACTAGTTACTTTTTTGGGGGGAGTAATTCAATATTGTAATGCATTACTTTTAAAAGTAACTTTCCCCAACTCTGATTATGAGACTCCGACAGTGAAAATCGGTCACATCCATGTAATTACATCTACACTGTAAAAAACTAGTTATATGAATATAAAGTCATGACAACTCAGTTTTACATTAACTTAATTTAGAAAGTTAATCAGGTTTAACTTTTAACTTAATATTTTGATCTCAGTTGATGCAAGTAAAATGACTTGTAAAGATAAATTGGTTTAACTTCAATGTAAGTCAGCAACATATTTTTTTACACTGTAAGAGCTTTCTGAAAGCACTAATACTACTACTGCTTTACCAGCTTTTAGCAACAAACTTACTTAGGCATCGATAATAAATATATAACAATATGGCTTTCCTGCGTCACACTTTATGATTTAACTTTTTTTTGCGTTGCATCAAACTTTTTGAAAACAGTTTGGAAAGTTATTGGCTACATGAAAATGGCAAATGCATGAATTTGTGAAAGCAACGTGTACCCAGCAAACAATTTTGTGTTTATTAGACATCTAATAGACATCTAAACGTAAACAGCTTGGCTAAAGCAAGGCTAAACTTGTGCTGTCAGTAAAAATCTAATAGACGTCTAAGAATAGCCCAAAACTAGACCAGTCGTCAAATGGACAGATTAGACAGACTTTATATGTGTAGTTATTCATTTCTGTTTATTCGATGACTAGTCTAGTTTTGGCCTATTCTTAGACGTCTATTAGATTTTCACTCACAGCCAGAATTTTGCCTTGTTTTAGCCAAGACGACTATGGACATCTATTGGACATCTTTTAAAAATAAAAAATGCTTGCAGGGTTGTATGAGTTCAGTCTATGAGTGTGAGTGAATACTTGACAAGCTCAACAACATGGATTACAGAACCATACAGGTATGTGTGCGCAGCCACATAAGTTTTCTTTATAAAGCGTCAGCACCAACTTCTAGCCTGAAATGTGGAATACAACATATTTGCCTTTTTTTAGATCATGCTAATTATGATCGCTTTGTCATCTACAAGCAGAACTTTTCAAAAATACAAACGATAAACATCCATTTTAAGTACAATACACCTTGTAAATATGTTCATCAGACATAAATGAAATAGGTCTATAAATGATCGACATGTTTTTTTTTTTATATTACACGTATAGCCTTGCAGATTTATTTTCATATCAGGTTTTTGGATATCATTCGGTATAAACTGAGCTCTGGGTGTGTTTCAATGACTCACAACCTGATTGACAGCCTTGTACTGAGAGCCACTGATTGCATTTCCCATATAATGAGGCCTGCGTCAATATATTTACCACGTTCCGTCACACTGGGGTCATTTACAGCCGCCACAGGAACATATTTCCCAGCAGAAATGACACCCACTTACCGTCACCCACATGCATTTCCCAGTCACATTTTCCTCTGGCTGCAAACGCTCGCCTCACAAATCATACGTGCTGTTTACACACCAAGTGCTCTCGTTTCACACCGCTGGTGGCCTCCAAATGGATTTTTTTTTTTCTCTGATCATAAATTAACTTCACCCGAGCCATGTCTAGTACAGCATTGTCCCGGTGAGGATCGAAAGCACATACTATTGTCAGAACGGTAAATCCATGACCTCTGAGTCACCTCAATTACAGGCAGTAATGCAGACCACCATATCAAAGAAACCGAGCAGGACCCCTGGCCTGAACTGTACCTGAATACTAATGACATAAGTAAACCTAATGCTTCATTTATAGATGGTGCCACACAAATCACTTCTTTTTGTCATGTCATGATTATAATATTGATTCAGTGTTGATTTAACAGACTTTTTAATGGCGTTTAATAGCGGAATATAGATTTCTGTTTTCATTATTGTCATACAATTTTGAAAAATAATCAAAAATGTGTTTATTGGTTGAATTAATTAATGTTAGGTCTTGTTATATTGTATTTCCGTAAACAAAACAAAAAACACCTTGAAAACTAATCAATGTTTTATTGGTGTAACTAACAAACTACAGTAGAAATATAAGTAATATTTGAACGTAACCGAACAAACCGTATATACACAAATAGACTCAGGGGTATTATAAACAGTAAACAAAATAGATTCTAGTTTAGAAACACTAGTTAAACATCAGGGTTATACAAACATATGTACTATTACAACGCAATTCACATCTTCAAAACCCATACGACCTGAGAAAACAGTGGTTCTACAGCCCTGACTAAAATACTAGCGACTTATTTTAGTATGATTGTTCAGCTATCTGTGCACGTTCTACAATTACGCTTTTTATTAATTAAAGGGTTTGTTTACACTTAGCGTTTTGGTTCTTTTAAAACTGCATAAAATATGGATCATGTGTTCAACAAACCAAGATAGATGAAAAAAAAAAACAGGGGTCTCAGAGCAAAAAGATGGCATCTATTACAGAAAATAAACCTATTTTTTGTCCTGTCATGGTCATAATGTTGCCTATTACAGTTCCACATTGAAAATTCAGAAACGTATTTCCTAGCAGCAAATGTTCATTTGAGTGAGGATCTCCTGGTGCTCTTTTGACTCTCCGCATTTTATAATCTCTTCATTAGGTCTCAAATAATACAAATACAAACACAACAACTGCATTAAGCGTTTTGAATGTTGTTGATTTTTTTTGCTAAATAAATATTATAAAAGTCTTTTTTTTTTTATTTGTTTGCTTTGTATGATATGGTTTAAAAAGAGGCAGTTTAAACAAACAACTACATGTATGATTTTTCTTTTGTGTCCAAAGCAAATGAACCAAACCACAAGTGTGAGCCAGACTTTTCTAAGTTTCATCAAATGGACGTTAACACTGGGAAAAAATGCTAACA
>LR812539.1:20175645-20183145 GCA_903798195.1 Danio kyathit | reverse complement strand
TTCTTCAAATCCGATGGTAGAGTATGCACTTCATTCTATATGAACTGTCTTTCACTCCGACAAATGCAAACATTGGCTCTAAATAGGGTCACGGGTGGTCTTTTTCCCCATAGCCACGAACAGTTGAAGGTGGAATTTCTGGGTTTTCCATGTCTAAAACAAACTAAAGTGCTCTCAATGCAGGCAGGCAGCACTGTCTTCTTTGATCGTCTGATCAATGAATGATTGATTCGTAACATTTTTATAATTGTAACGAGTAACTATGCAACACATAAAAAATCTACTGGAGTAAAAGTATTAAGCTCATCGAAAATATGTACTAAAGTAAAAGTGGAAGTAGGAGAAAAAAAACAATAGTTCAGTAGAGTACAGATACAGCCTTTTAGTACTTAAGTACAGTAGTGAAGTTGTTCTACTTCATTACTATACATCTCTGCACTTGACGCATTAGAATCGGCACTCCATATCAGCCGATCACAATGACAAGAAATCGGTACTCAGTATCGGCTGCAAAAATCCTGATCGGAGCATCCCTAAACAATACATTTACAGTATTATAGTATTTGCTCATCTTAGTTAATAAAAATATATGTGTTCATTGTTAGTTCATGTTAACAAGCATGAATTTGGATGTTAATAATGCATTAGTAAATGTTGAACTATGATTAATAAATGCTGTACAAGTATTGTTCATAATTTGTTCATATCAGTAAATACATTAACTAATGAAACCGTGTGACTGTAAAATAATTACTTTTTTTTTTCTTCAACAATTGCAATTACACATATGTTCAAATATATTAGATATAATTATGTTCATATATGACAAATAGTTAGAAATGTATGCATTTATGACATTTTATATATGTGAAATCCAAATATGAACTTGCATGTAATACAGTATATAATTTCCGTGTATCAGATTTCTATATGGGGTTTATTCAGAGCACAGTGTTCATACCTGGCAGCAGCTGGCGGAGAGTTCCAGAACCCGCTCTGGACAGCCCTGCACCAGCTCTCTGAAGGCCTGCACATCCAGCCCATAATCCTGTCAACACAACACCCACATTCACGTCAGCTGCCAATATACATGGAAAATATAATATCCATGAAAATCCTGCATGGAATTCAAAGCAAACTTCACGAACTAATTATAATTATAAAACAAAGTTTATCGAGACAAAATTTCAAGACTATCTAATTTAAGTTAGTGGAATGAAGTGCATTTAGAACAAAGCCCACTATAATTTATTTTTTATGCTATGAAACTTTTCTTTTCTTTCTGTAAAACTCTATGTGGCGCTTCTACACTAGAAGACTAGAAGCAAGAGCACAATTTCAGACTCATCATTTTTTTTCTTTGTGCTCGTAGTTCTCAAGCATAGAAATTCGGATATCTTTTCTATGGTAATGATATTAATTAGGGGCATTTACAAGGCAAAGATCAGACAGCAGCTGCGCTCAATTTCAAGATCATTTGCTATTTATAAGTGTCACATCGGAAAGAGAGACGTACGCATTGGTTTTTGTGCACAAGAACGTTTTCATTGAATCACACTTTCGCACTTTTGTGAGTTGATCTCAGATCACATTTAGTTTCGGTTTTTACACTACATTTTATAAATTATGCTACATGTTCTTAGTATTCTGACATGTTTTGTTTATAATTACAATTAATATTCAGGATATACAGTGCTCAGGATATACAAGTACACCACTCACACATCTATCTTTTAAATCATATTTTTAATAGTAATCTATACAATATTATATGTGTGCATATACATTAGATTAGTCAGTCCTGAAGCCAAATCTGGAGCTCATCTAACAAAATAACTTACGAGAACGATCCAACAACCAGTACACCCAAATTTATGTTATAGAAAAATATTAAATACAAAATTAAAAAAGAGGAAAAATCAAGAGAAGACAAAAAAAAAGAAAGAAAATATTTAGATGAATTTTTTTTTGCAATATTTTGCTTGAATTTAATTGTATTTTCTTACAATTTCTAAATATGTTTGGTGACTAAAATATTATTTTAATAAATATATCTGTTTAATAAATTTGTTTTGTTTAAATGCACCAATCACATTGCCTATATTCACTGAGAAATGGATACAAATATTCATTTTCAAAATGGGGTGTGCTTAATTATGCTGAGCACTGTATATTAATATATAGAACATTCAACTTATTCAAATTGCACTAGAAAACAAATGTACATATAAACTGTTGTATAAAATCATTTATTATTAGTATTTATAATTTATTATAAGCAAAGTAAGTAAAGGTTTATTTATATAGCACCTTTCACAGGCATTAAGTCACAAAGTGCTTTACAATAAGAGAAAACCAGAAAACAGGTGAAAGAACACATATCAATAAAATAAAACATTAAAAATCCAAATACAGAAACACTAATACTGTTAATTAAAAGCTTGACCAAAACGATGCGTCTTTAAAAAGTTTAACTGATCCCAGAGTTCTAAGTGCCAGAGGCCACAACACAGAAGGCATGGTCACCTTTTAGTCTTAAGACGAGCTCTGGGAATGGCTAAAAGGTCTTTAACCAGAAGACCTCAGAGACCGGCTACATGAGTGACTAAGTAAAAGATTGTGAATATAAAGGGGGACCTGACCATGCAGAGCTCTATATGTAATGACCAGAATCTTATGCATTTATATAATATAAAATTTAGCAGAAACAGCAGAGGTGTAAAGAGTACCTGAAAACCATACTTGAGTAAAAGTACAGATACCTTACTGTAAAAATTACTCCATTACAAGTTACAAGTCACCAATTCCAATAAGACTTGAGTAAAAGTATTAAAGTATCCGATTTTAAAAGAACTTAAGTATTTTACTCATACTGAAAGTAGGCTCAAAGAACACTAAGAAAGGTTAATTTTCCTAATATATAAATTAAATTTAACACCTTAATGTTTCAAAATGGTAGAACAAAATATATTAAAAAAATAGAACAAAAAGTCTCAGTCAAACTCAAATGTTCAAAAAAGCCACAAACAATTTATCAAAAAAAAAAAAAGGTAGTAAAACGTAGTAAAAAAATGTGATTCATCTCTCAGTATCAGAGGGGGGCAATATTTTTGTTTTGAGTAGTTTTTCAATTGATTTAAGATGTTTTCTCTGTATTAAAATTAAACAAAGAGGAGCACTGTTATTTTTCAACTTAGTAAACTACATATAAATATACATATACATATCAAGCTTCGGCTTCATCACTGGCTGCAGCCATGTCGCTAATTAAACACCTGGTATTAGGCAAGCTGCTAAATTACGTTCACATGATTTAGCTCATAAATAGCATACAGTATCTTCAGCACCCTGCAGATGGCGATATCGCCTCATCCACCCAACAAATTAGCTGTGGTAGATAAAGATGCCGACTTGTCGTGCACAATCACAATGTAATGAGTAACGGTAAGCATCCGTTCAAATGTAGTGGAGTAAAGAGTACATATATTCAATCAAAAATGTAGTCAAGTAGAGAGTAAAAGTTGCTTATATTTTTGATACTCAGTACAAGTACAAAGTAGCCAAAAAAATACTTAAGTAAAGTAACGAAGTCCATTTACTCAAGTACTTTACACCACTGAGAAACAGTGATATTTTCTGCATATTAGAATGATTTCTGAAGGATCATGTGACACAAGAGACTCTAGTGATTAGGGCTGCATTATACTGGAAAAATCAGATGTTGCAATATTTTATTTTTCTGTGATTAATATTGATTAATATGAATACACTTTCACAAGGTGGTTTAAATAGCTCTATTTGACAGTTTTCTAAGGAGTTTAACAGTATTTACGTATAGAAATTGAATAATCGCAATGCAAAATATGCTTTTCTTACTGCATTGTCTCATTGTTTCAACTTCAAGGATCAAGTGTTGACCGTTTTTTAAACTTTGAAGCAAACTGTGATGCTGTGCGCAAGAAGGGGCATCAGCACCTTTATTGTCTCAGGAAACTATCACGTTTTCACATTGGCCCCTATATGCTTACTCTTTTCTATCGTGCTTTTATTGAGTCTATTCTATCCTTCGCTCTGGTGGCATGGTTTGGAAGTCTGTGCCTTAAAAACAGGAATAGACTAAGTCAGGTTATCAGGTGGTCCAGCAGGTTGCTTAGTGAATCACAGCTGAGTATTGAATCCCTGTATAGTAGGCAGCTTTTACGGATTGCCCAGGGTCGAAGGTTTCAGATCCTTTTTAGTAAGACAAAATGTTACAGGAACAGCTTTGTCCCATCATCTATGTCGCTCTGAGTAAATTGTAATATTTTATAAAGGTACTTTTGTATGTGTATGTCGGTGTGCATATGTGCGATTTAATTGTTTGTATCAAATGCCAAATTTTGTTGCAAAAATAATCTATCTACGAGTACCAATAAAGTCAATTCAACTCAAGTCAAAATTAAGAGTTGTTCCTTAAAACAGGCAAAATGATCTTAAAAAAAGAGAGAATTTGTTGCATAAATCGTATAAATTCCATATAAATAATTAAATACAATTAATCTTTGTTACACCTGCAAACATCATGACTGTTTTGTAGCCAAATGTTTAAAACCTTCTTGAAACGCTCAGTCACAGGCCTTAAAAACACATGAAAATGATCAACTTTCACTGTGTTATGGTTTAAAGTTAGCAGCGACTCAAATCTGCAAATGTGTTCTGTAGCTCCTGGTCCCTTTGAGGCAAGTCATTTGACCGTTACACTTTTCCCCCATTCAAAACTATACGAGTGACATGTCTTGTGTATACTTTAGTCTTTGCTATAATTCAGACTCAACACTGAGTATCTTACAATGTGCCTATTGCAGATGCACACATTGCGATATTGATGATGAAACTATATATTGTGCAGCCCTACTAGTGATGATGCTGAATGAATGACATCCTAAAATAATATATTATATTTGTGGAGCATAAGAGAATTCTTTCAAAAACATACAAAAAACAAACCCTAACGACCATAACCATGTGTCTTTAGCCTTATACATTTACAACAACAGTGAAAACAGAGACAGAGCAGAAAATCATTATCCTTGAAGTGCCAGAAGAGCGTGATGAATGAATCTGTAGTAAAAAGTGTAAATGTGGATGTGATGGTTCCCTTGACCTACATCAGATCTATCTGTTCTCTGGGCTGTCCATCAGCATTAATGAAGCAGAAATGACCACACCAGAGGACAATCGCTCTAGCTGACCTTCCTTTCATCCCCGACGCAGGGAAGACAAGCATATTAATAAACAAGATTCTCTAAAGGCAGAGCTCATGCTAAATTATGCATGATCTTCTGTAAGTGAACAAATGGTTTTCATTAGCCTACATTTACAGACAACATCTTGTGTAGTGAAGAATCCAAATAACTGCTTTCAAGCAAATATTTCTGAAATTACTTATCAAGAATTTATATATCATTAATGAAGTGTTTTTGCACATTTAAGCAAAATGTAAATAAATTATATGCAATTTCTTTAACATGATTAGTTTTATAGCTTGTTTTCTTTGTACTCTTTATAACTGCACTATTATATTTTGTCTTTGTATTTTATCATCTCTATTTTTATACTGTCGGTTTTCTGTTTTTAAATGATAGAATTGTGTTGATATATGTTGTACAGTGACCTTGGGTTCCTTGAAAAGTGCTTTAGAGGGCACTTCAAAATCAACTTTTGTAAGCTGTTTGGACAGAAGTGTGTGTATGTATAGTGTGTCCAATGTCATATTGGAGTGATATAAATACAATAAGTCTCTTTTTTAAAAATTTCCTGATGTTAAAATACGACCCAAATCCCTTTGATTTTGAGGCCCACCGCAATGTGACGTAGGAGTGCGGTTTCCCTGCCACCGTTTTGATTGACAGGTGCCATGTCTCCATAATAACATGTATACATGTTATTATATACAAAGTCCACAGAACATTTTTTCGCAATATACTGGGATTAAATTATTTGTTAAACTCTCTTTGTCTCTGTGATTTTATAAGTTTAAAACTTTTTTAAAACACAGCATGTTTGTACAAAAGACAGTAATCTAATCGGTAATCAGTGAAATTAACTAAACTAAATCGCTATATAATTCTTAACCAATATAATCACCACGGCCGCATGGAGTCAGTAAAAGCTAATAAATGTGTGTGTGTGTGTGTCGGTGTGTGTGTGTGTGTGTGTGTGTGTGCCGTGGCGGCCAAAATTCATCCCGCCACGGCTACATTACAACTTCTCATTTAAAACATTTAGTCGTGTTTTTTTATAGCGGGTTATAAATCGCACCAAAACATATTATAAGGTAAGTGAATTATAACAGCGCAAACATTTCTGTAACCGTAGTAGTGCTGTGCGCTATTTGTTCAACCCTTTAAGGTGACATGCTGACTGACTGGCTGACAGGTGCGTGATGCGTGGGGCGCCAGCAAACACGGCGTAGCTTTCAGTTAAGATGAACACAGTTTCCATAAGTATAGTTATCTTTCTGGAGTTTGTAGCCGTTTCACTTTACTTCAGGACGCGTTAATGTCGGAAAACACACAAAAACGCACTAAATCGCACTTCAGCAGCGCTTACTGGAGAGCGCACAAGAAGATCTGCACTTGAGCATGTAAAGTTGAGTGCGTGCAAGAAGTTTTGTGCACGAAGAGGAAATCGGCGCGCAAGCAAAGAGATTTGCATGCTCAAATTACATGAATGCGTTCTCGACTTGTAATCCTGCGTGTAATATTTGTCTTTGAAATAGTTGGCAGATCTGTGTAAAAAAAAAAGCCTGCCGCCACAGCTGGGAAAAATCCTAGAGGAAACACTGAACTTACTTGGTATTTTTGACTAATGAGCTGTATTTCAGCTTTGTCTGTGTCTGTATCTATCACTGACTGCTGTTTATCTGACGTAACGCATGAGAACCACGTGGGTGCGGTGGGCGGGGAGAAACAGCTCATTTGCATTTAAAGCCACAGGCTACAAAAACAGGTACACTGTACTCAAGACAGCAAAATGGGCAGATTCTGGAGGCTATAATAAATAATCTGATGGGTATTTTGAGCTGCAACTTTACAGACACTGAAGGCTTATCTTAAATCTTGTAAAATTGGTAAAATAGGTGCCCTTTGAATAAAATATACTTTTTCAGTATTCTGACATGAATGAAACAAGTATAATACATTTTTAATATTTTGAACAGAAATGTATTTTTTAACATTTTTTTTTACCCTAAAAATATATTTTCTTACTCAATATTTTTTGGTCTGATTTTGCAGTACAATTCTTATACATTGATACAGTTACTTAAGAAATAAGTTAAATAAGATAAACAATAAATAAGAAAAATAAATTGTCTTCTTTTTAAATAAAAGTGTTTTTATGCATAAAATAACTTGAGAGATTTCTCAAAATATTTGCCTTCTAAATAATCTTTATTAAAAAAAGCTTTTTGAGTAATCTTTATGCACAGGGTTTCTGCAGGTTTAATGTAATCAATTT
>LR812539.1:20095645-20170645 GCA_903798195.1 Danio kyathit | reverse complement strand
ACTACATATGAAGAGTTCAGATGCAAAAACCTCTAAGTGCCATCTGAGTTTTTATTCTAAAATTAGACATTTTTTCAGGCTCCGGTACACTGTAAAACCCAAAAAGTTAAGGTAACTCAAACCATTCAAGGAAACCGATTGCAACAAACCATTTAAGTTCAAAAACTAATCCTAATGAGTACTGTGAACTTAATCCATTTGAGTAAATGAAGCAATTTGAGCACAGTAAAACCCAATAAATGAAGAGAACTCAAACCAACGGAGTACTGTAATACTCAATACTGTAAGTTAAGGCAACTCAAACCATTTGAGCAAACTGATTGCTACAAACCATTTGAGCTAAAAAAAAAAAAAACTAATTTATACGAGTACTGTAAACTTACTCCATTTAAGTTGAAGTAATGAGGTATTTCATTAACTCCTTACCTTCAACACGGAGTTCAAAACTCTTTTCAAATAAGTAGAATTAACTTTCAGTCAATTTTGAGTTAACTACACTCATTTAATTTGATAAAGCTGACTGTTGGGTTTTACAGTGTGTGTATGTTCAGTCACTTACATTTTTACAATGGCAAAGGGCAGATTTTTTTTTTTTATTATGGCCTTAAAAGTGAAATAGTTGACCAGGCTAAGAAAAATGCTCATTTTAGAAGAAAAGTTCAGATGGCACTTAGAGGTTTTTGCATCTGAACTCTTCATATATAATTACATATATACTTAGATTGCAAATACATGTACAGACATCATGGCAAAGACACTTAGATATTAAATTGTTTTTAAATATGTTGGTGAAAAAAAGCTCTGTTAAACAGCACTATTTTTGTGCTCAACTATGCTCAACAAATGTAATTAATTTATATTTTCCAATAAAATGATTCCCAATTACACGTCTAATTCACATGAAGAAGTGAAATACACAAATGAAATTGACAGCATGATGCTGAATGGGGAGAGCAAACACATCATGTCAAAAACGGCAAAGAGTGTCCTGAATGCAGACATAGACAGCAGTGTTTTAGCACAGCTGTACATCAATAACACATCAATGAGAATCTGAGTGTGAGATCATGTGTGTCAGAAACACAATCCCTCCATTTTAAACACATCCGCTGACATGAATCAATTGGTACCTCCGGCTGGAAACCTGAACTTGAAGTTACACAAGCAGTAATGTAGAGGAGTAATACACTGCTGTGCTGAGTGACTGTGTGCTACATTAGAGAGAGATTGTGTGAGTGTGTGCGTGTGTACTCACTTATATAGTGAGATATCAAAAGTGAGGACGTCACTGGTCCTCACTAATTAAATGTCCTTGCAAATCGTCCAGAACACATTTTGATTAGTATCTTGTTTCTGTGAGGTGTGTGTGTTTTTTCAAGTTTAGAAATAAGGTTAGAGTGTAAAAATGACAGTAGCTGAGTATATTTTAGCATCAGTACTTCATTTTATATACTACAGAAATCATTTTCATAAAATTATTTGATGCTCAATAAACATTTCTAATAATCATCATTCATCAGTGCTGCATTGTATTTTTGTGAAATAAAAAAAATATTAAAGATTATTTTTCCTTAAATTGGTTCTGATCAAGGACACATTCATTTGATCAAAACAAAAGTAACAGTAATTTATTCAACCTCTGTGGAAATATCTGAAAAATAATTACAATTTCAGAGGAGGTCGAATAAGTTTGTTTCATGGTATTTTCTATAATATTTTTCTTCTGGAGAAAGTCTTTCAAAACAGTATTGACAAAGAAACCCTGCTAAGGTCAACAGTATTAGCCCATTTAAGTTTTTTCTCCCCTAATAATGAAGGTTAATAACTTTGTCTTCATATGTTACATTTCAAATTGTTATATTAAAGTATGTATTTGATTATATTGGCTCAAGATTACATAACTAACTATATTAGTGTCCACATCCAGGCATGAATTGTTTTCTCACACTTTAAAAGTTCCATCTTTTACAGAAGAAATTTGGCAAGACATTATAAATAACATTCACTCAGCTTCAATTTGTCTGCGACATACAATTATTCAGTTTAAAGTGGTCCATCGGCTACATTGGACAAAAGCAAAATTCAAATTCTATAAATCCCTTATGTAATAGATGTGAAGTAGAGATAGCTAATCACACACACATGTTTTGGTCATGTTCTAAACTCAAGTTCTTATTAAATTATTATTAGTAAATTATTATTTCATTTCTTTTCAAATATTTTGCATGCATCAATTGAGCCATGCCCTATTGTAGGAACATTTGGTTTAATTACAGATCCCAGCTATACAATAATATCAAAAGTATGATATCTTTTTTTAACATTAATTGCTAGACGTCTTATACTGCTCAAATGAATGGACAAATTTCCTCCAACTTTTAATCATTGGATTAGGGATCTTTTGTACCATCTTACAATGGAGAAGATTCGGTACTCCACCAAAGGGTGCAGTCAAAAATGTGATCTTATTTGGCAGCCAGTGCTGGCATATATAGAGCAAATGAATCCTAACCTAATATTTGCAGTTTGACAGTTGTTTATTTGTTTCTCACTTTTTTTTTCTTCCCTCCATTTCATTTTATTTGAATTTCTATCTATATTTTTATTTCTTTATTTTTATATTTGCCAAACCTATTGTGACTCATTGTTGGTGTATATATATGTACAATAGATGAGTGAAAGGGAACTTATATCTACTTGTATTGTATGTACATATATATCATGACAGGATGTAAAACAGATTAAAAATGTGCATAACATATTGTATAGAAATGGTGCGTGGGGGGGCTCTGTTGGAGCGAAGATAATTTGTCTCTGTTTTTTTAAATATTTTTGAAATTGTTGTTTTATTGACCAAAATGATAAAAAAAATAAAAATAAAAAAGTATTTTCAAAAAAAAAAAAAAAAAAAAAAGAGTTTCATCTCTAAAAGCATGATGGTTTCTGATTAGCGGTCCATGTTTTTAATTGTCAACAAGCTGTTTTTATTTATGCAAAAGCTGGTAAAAAATGTTCTGAGAGCGATTGTGACTACATGCATTATTAATCAGTAAATAATTATATATGTATTATTGTTGTTGGTATAGTTATTATTGAGGACTGGAAATGAAGTGGCCGGTTGCAAAATGCAACCAAAATGCTCCACAAATTTGACTAAACATTACTTCTGATGCGATTCAAGTGAAAAAAAATTAAAGAATAAAAAAAAGAATCAAATGTGCACCAGATCTCTTGCTAATTTTTAACAGTGTGTTGTTATTAGTAATAGTTTGTACTAGTAGTATAATTGATTGAAGAAATTACAGCCATTTTAAGTATTTAAGTTCATGTAACAGTAAATCAGCCTTGTGTGACAGTGAGTAAAAAGAACCACTTTACAAATCTAGCTATATGATAAAAAACAAGGTCAAGTTTTTGGCAAAATTGTGAGTGTGTGAGAAGGCTGAGAGAATAAAAGCATAAAAGTTGACAAGAGTCAGCAGGTCATTTCTTATGAGAGAGCGATAAGAAAAGAAAAGCGAGTTAAAGCAGGTCTGGAGTTTGTGGGATGGTGAATGTACAGCATTAGCATAATAAAGGTCTGACCTCCACACACACAGAGGCCTGCGCTCACTGCACACTGCAGCCTGGCAACTGACACAGTTAAATCTGTCAGGAGCAGAACTGAAATTCACTGCAGCTTTACAGGGAATGTCCACAAATGCAACATCATTCTTTTCTTTTTGTTTTCATATACAATGCTGTTCAAAGGTTTGGGGAGAAAGGTTTGGAGGTTGAACATTACGTTTAACGTCCCTGAACAAAAAAAAGGAAATTGCAGTTTTAACTGTAACAATAGATATACTGTACAAAGCAATTAATTACTTTACTTAAAAAAGTAAACAAACTCCTAACCTTAAAAATGACAAGTTGACTTTACTTTGAAAAGTGAGCAAACCTATTGTAACCTGGAACTCTTAAGTTGACTTTATAATGTATATTATACTGAATAAACACTGTGCTACATCCGACAGATTGCACAATTTTGTCTTTCTTTTCTTTTTCATTCTTTTATAATGTTTTAACACATTTTAATCTGTTTCAATCATTTTTAATTCTCTTAATCATTGTTTTTTTTATTCCTGTGTATGTAAAGCACTTTCAATTACCATCGTGCATGAAATGTGCTATACTGTATAAATAAACTTGCCTTGCCTATTAAAATAATTTTTCTTTCTTTTTTGCTATTGTAAACACGTAAATACTTTAATTATTGGCAATCATTATCATATACATCAGGGGTGTCCAAACTCGGTCCTGGAAGGCCAGTGTTCTGCAGATTTTAGCTCCAACTTGCCTCAACACACCTGTATGGATGGTTCTAGAAAGCATAGAAAGAGCTTGATTAGCTAGCCCAGGTTTATCTGATTGGGGTTGGAACTAAACTTTGCAAGACACCGGCCCTACAGGACCGAGTTTGAACACCCCGATATACATCATACTGTATATACCATATATCATACTGTACATATTTTTTCCTTAACTTTCATCAATTGGTGAAGTTTGTTTCTCGCCACTGGCTTGCTTGGTTTGGGACTTGTGTAGCTGCGCATCAATAGATTTGCTCTTGAGTGTTTGGACTTTCAGCAGTGAAAATTAAACCACACTGAACTGAACTAAACTGGACTGACACAGTTTCAATTTACTACAACTTCTATGTTAAGCTGCTTTGACACAATCTACACTGTAAAAGCGCTATAAAGATATATTGAATTGAATATATTGTAATGATATTAAAATTCAGCTTTGCCTTCATTATAAAAATTTAATATATTCCATTTTGATAAGCTTTACAATTTAACCTATTAAAATGCACTGACTTTTTTATGCATTGCAGAATTTTTAACCATTAACCATTTGCAAATCATTATGTTCTTTAACAATCCAGGCTTTGGATGGATCTCTATCTGCTACATTAGCACAAAACTCTCCTGATATTGTAATAACAATAATAAGTAAAAAGTAAAGCATGTTTTGTTTCCTTTTTTATCTTATCAGATTACTGTCAATGTCATCATCAGACGATTATGATCTTAACTCTTTTCTCAAAACCATTGTTTTCAACATCTTGAAAACTGTTATTTTATTTATTTTATAATACAAAACCCACCTTCAACTCTTCAAGTTCAAAAGACCCACCACTCACTGACAAAGGTCCAGAATATACATACATGAGCTCATGTCCTATACTCATTTGTCCTATTTTGTCTGCTTTGCCATCATAAATAGTGAAAATAACTCATCAAAAAAGGTTTTAAGACCAAGTGGAATCCTCTGTTGGCTGTCGCTTTGATGTGACTTCAGCTAATCAGTTTTGGCCAGTGCACACAAAAACTGTATCTTTCAACATCCAGCTGTGCACGAAAACATACAATCTGATGTAAGTGAAGTCATCTTTCGATCCTATTCTGTTTTAAAATAGAGAAAATATTTTACAAGTATCTTTTATTCTAAATCTTGGACCTTATTCTTGAAACAAAAAATGACCAATAAAAAGATGTGAAGCACCAAAAGCGACTGATATTAAAATGAATTTGAATACTATTTTGGCTATTGTTTTTGTCCATGAATTTTCAAACGAATTTTTTTGGTTATGATAACCATCTGACAATTCACCTAAAATAGTGCTTAAAATGTCACTGAAATGCAGTATTTAAATCTTATAATTAAATAGTAAATAAGTCAAAAAGGACCACAAAAAAAAAAAAAAAGAATCACCCCATTTACGCGGTTGGCTACGGGTCTGCAAGCCATTTCAATGTCAAAGCAATGGCTGATGACAAACTGTAGGAAACACACTCATTCCTCTCTATATGCACCTGACACTTTCTATTATATATATTTTTTTCACTCATACGAATATTTCTATATATATATATATATATATATATATATATATATATATATATATATATATATATATTATTTTTTTTTTTCTCTTTACAAACACTGATTTGAAAAACAGACAATCTTTAATCATTTAATTTTTTTAGTTATTATAAAATATTGGAAATGAATGGGGTTTTTGCACAAATATTACCAAAACGTCCCACAAATTTGATTAAATTATTAGGATTCAAGTAAAATATGGAAATGAATCAAATGTGCACAAGATCTCTTCTTGCACAATAATCATTGTATTTTTTCAATTGTTTGTAATTTATGGATGAATAAGGCGGAGGGTGAAGAACAACTTCCAGAGTTGCTAAAGACTAGCAGGAATGGTTTAACCATTAATCAAATCAATGCACCTTCTTTCACTTAAAACTGTTTATTTTCCTGAATGGCATTTAATTTAAGTTTGATTCCCTTATTTTCCTCTGGGCTAATCCTGTTTAACCACACATGTCTCCTTTAGGACGCAATGTTCTAAACCTAAAAATGTTGACATATCTTGGCCCATGGTGTGAGAATTGTGGAGGAATGCGGCACAGCTTTTCACGTTCTGTGTGTTTTTGGTATCTACCTTCCATCTCTCTGCTATCATCATAACAGATGAATAGAAATCATAACCATAGTAAAATCTCTGATATGGCCTTACGCCTCTCCAGAACCATTCACTCAAGATAAAGTCAATCACGTAACCTTTTACACATTGAAAAACACCCTGACCATTACCTGTAACAAAATACCTTTCTACTCTCTTTATCATTTCAATTGTGAAGCGGATTTAAAAGCGGCTAGCCTTCTTTTTGCAAATGTTACAAGGAGATTGAAAGCTTGCTCCATTATATTTCTACAAGATGTCTAAAAGCTCCCATTAAATCAAGAAAATAAATGTAATTGAATAATGCAAGTAATTACTTCAATTTAGATGGTTAAACGTAGGGCTAAAAAGAGTGAATTTAGTTCTGAGACGATACTTTGTAGACATTGTTTTTTCAATGCAATACAATACCTGTTTGCAGTGCAAGTAACTAAATTATTTACAATATTTCATACATTATAAATACATTTTAAAGGGTCACGAAACACCAAAACACATTTTTGAGATGTTGACAGTCATATATGTGTTCCACGCGGCTAAAAACACTATTATGAAACACACATATCACAATAAAGTGAAAATTGGTTGTTTTTGCGTTATTTCGAGCAATTTCGAGAAATTTTGAAGCTATGTCACGGCTATGTGATTCTTGTGTGAATTCCAGCATGTAGAATGGATGTCTGTACCGGCGGGTACAACGTGACGTCTTTGAGCTTTCAGCATTAATTCATGAGAAAGACTTGGTTCAAACCAATCAGCGCGCTCTATTGTGAATGAGGTACAACTTCATTCATATGCATGATATAGCTTCGAAGACTGTTTTTACCCGTTACAGTGTTCAGACAGCAGAGAGACGCCATGTTGTGACGCCATGTTGTTAAAACAAGTGGAAGAAGAATTGTTTGGAGACATGGGTCGTCAGTGTTGCGTTTATAAATGTGCTGCAACCAAGGTTTTGTTTACAATTCCCCGCTATGAGAGTGTAGCTGGACTCACGTGTGGATTAGTTGTCTGCTATCGCGCAACAAAAGTACATTTGTAAGGAACATTTTTTTACCCAAGAGTTTTTAGCATCTGGAAATGCTGAAATCCGGATTCGCTGCTCGTCTTCTTTTAAAAAAGACACTGTTCCAGTTTGTGTTGATTGTCCCGTCTCGACAGATTTGGTAAATGTGTGATCAGTGTCCTTCGTTTACAGTACGTTTATTCAGAGGCAAAGTTATTTAATATCATCAGCAGTACTCTTTCAGTTTTTAAAGACATATCTTAGTCAAAATGATTTAGTTACTAAGTTTACAGTACGTTAATATCACTACAATATTATGGACTGGAAGATCCGCTGTAAATGCTGCTCTCCGAATGCAAACATGTAAACACCTTAATCAAACTATTACCGTCATGTAGGATTTTCGCCGAATTTTGTGACCAGATAGTCTATACACACACGGATGTGTTTCTACCGAGATATGCAAAGGGTTATTTTTTTTATACGCCCATACAACGCGCGGTATCAAATTCCATTAAAACAACACTCTTCCACTCTTCCTCGTTCCTCGCATCCAATATCTAGTTTGTCACGAGGGGCATGCATGAAATGTTCCTGAATGAAAGTGAAAGTGCCAAACTGCAGTTAAAGTTGACAAATTAAGAATTAAACACCAGAAATTACATGAAACTCCTGAGGAAATGTGGATAGCGCGGTGTCGAATTATGTGCAATAACACGGGAAGTAAAACGGGATCATGAAAGGAACATTCAAAACGCAACTCATGTAAACACCTTAATCATATTATTGTCTTATTCACATTAAGGCAAATAATTCCATTACTTATGTCCATGTAAACATAGTTACTTCCTATCGCTGCGTATGTGTTGCCGGTGTGCAAAAATCAGCTGTAGTTCACTTAATGAAACTCCTCTTTTCATGCAAACCCTTCCCTCTTTCGCCACTCGACACTCCCACCTAAACAAAGCTGGACTCACCCACTTTTCTGACTTTTTGCAGACTAGAGGTGTGAAAACACCCTGCTGAGAAAGGGGGGGGGGGGGGGGATCTGGGGGTCCATGGGCCTTTAAGTATCTTAATATCTTTGGGGTCAATGTGTAAAAAAAAAAACGCCAATCTTCATTTCTACATAAATAAGATCATATGAAATAATAGTCTAAAGTAGGGCTGCACAATATTGGAAGAATCTGACATTGCGATATTTGGTTTTGCTTTGATACATTTCGATATAAATATAATTTAGAATTTTCAGAAATCTGCATATAATGTAATAAATTACAGGCATATATAAATACAAAAATAAGATATAAATAAATAAATAAATAAATAAACAGTGCTTTATGGTTTTCTGGTGGGGTCTGAGAGTATTTAAATATAAATATTGAAAAATCAAGCATTAAAATAACATGGTCATCATTGTATAATTTATTCTATACAATATAAAAAATTATATTTAATAATATCTTTCTTGTAATCTTTTTACAAATCCTGCGATGTGACTATTGCGGATACACACATTGCAATATCGATGCTCAAACGATATATTGTTCAGCCCTAGTCTTAAGATTATATAAGATAATGATATAAAGATTATGGTTATGTCACAAATAATATCAGATCCCAATCTGCACATAAGCAATAAAAAAGTAAATGTTATAAAGGAGAAAACGTAAAGTTTACACACATACAACTGTTATAATCTGCATGCGTAATACTTGAAAATATTTTGTTTAAATTATGACTCAGGGATTTTACTTCATAAACAGATGAATTATGCAATGTTTAGAATATTCATTGGCATCATTGGTACCAATCCTTTGACTGACTTGCCATTTGTAATTGAATCTAAACTCTTGAGACATTCAGTAGCGTACTTTATAGTAAATCTGTACATTTTAAACTAAATTTGAGCAGTGACAAGCCAAAACTGCCATAATGCTAGGGTGTTTCGATTTATTGTTAAGGTACTTAAAGTACCTGCTGGGTCGATAGGGTGTTCTGGGTGGTCAGGTAAGTTAATAGAGCATTATAGCTAACAACATTAGTGCATAATAATTAATTTGAGTGAATTTCTGTCATTATCTATAAATGCAAGGCGTGATCTTGACACGCCTTTAAATCAAAGTTGAAAACTGCTGTGAGGTGATGTTTCATAATACCTCTTTGACATACAGTAATTGCTTAACTTTGAACCTTAAAGTCTGCCAACAGGCTCATCCTGACCTTCGAGTTGAGATCTCTGTGGTGGATGTTCTTGTAGTGCAGATATGCCATTCCTCTGCTGATATCACAGCCCAGCTCAATCTTCTCCCTCCAGCAGAGACTGACGTCAGCTCTGGCCAGCAGCTCCTCCAGACAGCCTCCGCTAACATACTAGATGGAGGAGGACACAGGATTATAAAACACTTCCAATGCTGACCTGATTTATACAGTTAAGATGCAGATCACTTTTGCAGCAAGCTTTCAGGATCTTTTTTTTCAGTTTGTAGAAAATTATATACTCTTGACACATTAGATAGTGAGTCACTGCTGGTGTCATGAGGTTTGCTTTCGCCACACTTTGAGAAAGCAAAAGATTGCTTGTACTATGGTGAATTGTGAATGTTAGTTTCTGAATGTTTTTACCCACCTCGAGAATTGGGTACAGCTTGTTCTCCTTGACACAGATCCCCAGGTACCTACAGGATGAAAAATAAATAAATAAATCACAGTATTTTACTGTATAAACTGAGAAACTGAAGTTGAAATCATTTGCAACGACAAGGAAAAGACAAATCTTTAAAACGACTTTTAATCGGTAATTAAAGAAGGTTTTTACATTTTCAACCAAATTGAAAATGTTTTGTTTAGCATTTTTGTTTTAAAAAGTTTTTTTTTTTTTTTTAAGAATGAAAACCCTCCTCATCCAGACTGGTGTTTTTATTGCGCCGCATAAAAACTATTTCAATGCACACTATACAGTCTAAAACGCATAATACATGGCCATTCACGCTTACTGAGTTTGCTCATTATTTGCCGGCATCAGTCCATCTATACTGAAACAGGGTCTTTAGCATTTTCAAAACACTCCAAATTTGCAGGTTGAAGATGCTGGACTAGTGTGAACTTGAAACCAAAAAGCATTAAACAGCACATTAGTAGTGCTTAGCCAAAACTCAGTACTATAATGCTAGGGTGTTGCTATGTAATTGCTAAGGTCCTCAAAGTATTTGTGAGCTGTTTTTGGATTAATAGGGTTATAAGGTGTTCTGAGTGGTTGGTGGGAAAAATTGCGAAAAGTGTCCACCCCAGGTCTCTATTACACAACGGATAAAAATAAATAAAATGTTTAAACACTGATCCATATTGCATGGTGAGGAACTGCAAGTTTCGATTGATTATGTTTTCTAAATGCAAATGTAGTTTTTGAAGTACACTTACTTATAATTAAGGTTAACTTTAATATAAAACTGAAAAAAAAAAACTTTAATTTTGATTTTAGAGGGATTTTAATGAGTAAAGAATGTTAATGTGAGTAATGTGGTTTCTTTTCAAGACTGAGACTAGTTACTCTTATATTGGATATTTATTTACTGTCTGTTCCTAAAGTGCAGACTGAGATGGGGAAAAAAGGCTTTTAAATACGCAGCACTTTTTGCATGGAATAATCTACAAATAAAGTAGCAGTTTAAAGAATTGATTTCACTAAATGCTTTTAAAAGGAGTATAACTGATTTAGAAATTGAAACGCAGGCTTGTAGATGTTTTGAATAGTTTGTTTGTCAATGTGTGATTCATGTTAACGGTCAATTGTTTTTTTGTTTGTTAGACTCATGTGAAATGTATACTGCCTAATCTTGGCCAGGACACTCTTGTAAAAGAAATTTTTAATCTCAGTGTGTCTTTCCTGGTAAAGGTTATAATAATAATAACAATAATAACAATAATAACAATAATAATACTCTGAAACAACATGATTTTTATTTGCATTCTCTTTTCAAAATTCTGAAAATAATCATTACTGACTTTTATAAATAATCATGCCAAATAATCCTCATTATGACACTCTCTCCTCTCTGTATGCACCAGAGACTTTTATATTAACATTCCATTTTTCTGGAAACACTGTGCAGTTCTTAGTGTGCTTCATGCAGGTGAGTGGACTTGACACATCACCTGTATATAAAAAAATAAAAAATAAAAAATTGTTTTCCTCTCCATTTACACCAGACACCTTATAAGCACCCCATACTTCTTGGAAAACATTGAGCAATACTGAGTGTGGTCCACACGGGTGAGTGGGCTTGACAAACCACCTGTGGGAGACACATTCTTTTTCCTATCCATAGGCTGGAGTAAAACATAAATCCAAACTAACTTAGACTTGTCCTAGTATATGCTGTAATACTGCTCTCTGATCACTTGAAGTGCTTCTTTTACCCTCACTTATAAGTTGCTTTAGATAAAAGCGTTTGCTTAATGAATAAATGAAGCTATGACAAATAAACATGAAGGGGTTAAGATCAACACTGCTGGCTGCCATTTCTTACTTTCTTATGCATGCAAGTGGTCAGGTGATCTGATATCATCATTGCAAGATTTCACTCTGAATAATCACAGAGAAATTTAGTATGCATGCATACTCCAAATTATAGACTCACAGGTGGATGTTTTTTTATATTATAATAACCCGTATAATGTACAGTAACCATAGACTGGTCACCTTTGTTCAATCTCAGGAATGTTATCCCATCAGCTCTTATTTTTCAGTACAAGGCAATAGAGTCTGAGTGGGCGCTGCGAGCATCAGGCTGGCGTGGGACTGCGGGAAATGATTAATGTTGTTTGCAGAGGAGACTCACCTCACTATGTTAGGGTGGGAGAGTTTCTGAAGTAAACTGATCTCCCTCACGATGCTGTTCTGATCCACGTCGTTCTTGTAGATCTTCACCACCATCACCTTCTTCGTAGTGCCGTGCATCACCTGAGAAAATTACAAGATTATTGACTTGGCATTGAGGGAGTCACATGTATAAAGCAGGAGTTTTCAACAAGAGGGATTTCCTCCTTTCAGGTGTTAATTCCCTGTAAACACATTCACAACAAAAAGAGCATCACTTTTATTTTCCCTTGAGGTAAACCAGTTAGTTGCTTTACAGTACGTGTCACTTATGGAACATTATGTTCCTTGAAAAAAAATGTAAAAGTAAAAACGTCATCATTTCTTGGCCCGTGGTGTGAGAATGGTCACAGTGAAACATGTGGCGCAGCTTTTCATGTGCTTTGTGTATTGATATTAAACATGTTATCTGTGTTCCATCGCTACGCTAATGTAAAGCTCCAGTGAATCTCACAACTTTCAATCAAGATAAAATCAAGCACAAACCGTTTCATTTCCACACTGAAAATCCACTTTTGGCATTTTTGTGTCCCCTTTGATTTTTTTTTTAATTATTTTAGTTGCGAAGTTAATGGAACCAGGGTTAAAGTTAACAAAAATAATAAAATTCAACTATTTTTTGCTTAAAATAAAATAAACGTTAACCTGATAAAATTAAAACATTTTTATATTTATTTCAGCTTCTAAGAAATTATCTGTCATCGCATTTCTCTTTCTCATAAGAAAACAGAAAATGTAAAAATAATAATATACTAAATTAACTAAAACAACAATAAAATGATAAAAATATTCTTTAAGGCAACAATTAAAAGCAAGCTAAAATAAAAGTGAAAACATGAAAATAGTAACTGATCCACACTATTAATGAAAAACTGCAATAGGCCAGAAGTGATACATTAATGCAGTAGTAATATTTGGCACTACAAAAATAGCATAGGAAGAAATGTGGTCATAGGTATTTCTTTAATTCTTCAATCATTCATTTTACTTCGGCATAGTCCCTTTATTCATCAGAGGTCGCCACAGCGGAATGAACTGCCAACTTATCCAGCATATGTTTTACACAGCTAATGCCCTTTCAGCTGCATGTAATGTAATGTATTTTTTTATTTATTGCCATGTCAGCAACCAAGGCTATTTTCATGACAAGAACATTTCAATAATAAATAAACACTTATGAACAACAAACAAATGAATACACAAGTTAAATTAAGATTTTTAGTCTTGATACTTGATAAGAATTAAAAAAAATTTTTCCTGGTGTCACTTTACTAAAAATGTCCTTAAGAGAGTTAATTTCATAAAAAAGTCTTCTGGAATCATTAAAAGCAGAACAGTCCAGTAAAATGTGTTTTACTGTGAGAGGAATTGTGCAGTACAAACATTGAGTGGGGTCTTCATCCTTAAGTAAAAAAGTGTGGGTTAATCTTGTATGTCCAATATGACATCTGGTAAAAATCACTTGATCAAATCTAGTCTTAAAATGTCTTAAAATTCTGTTTGAGATTTCAGGTTGGTTTCATGTAATTTATTATTTTCCAATGCATCCCACTCCTCTTGCCACTTATTTAAAATGTAAACGTTGATAAAAGGTCTCATCTCTGAAGGAGGAATTTGACATTTGTTCACCACTTGCTTCAAAGCATCTTTAGCAGCTGCATCAGCTTGCTCATTTCCTGAAAGCCCAACCTGTCCTGGAACCCTTCCAGCTGCAACCCAGTACTGGAAAACATCCCTACACACTTATTCACAAACATACACTACGGCCAATTTAGTTTATTTAATTCACCAATAGCGCTTATCTTTGGACTGTGGGGGAAACTGGAAATACACGTGAACACGGGGAGAACTATTTCAAACTGTTACAAAACTAAACTAAAAGCTTCAAACTAAAACTTTGTTACTTAAAATAAATGAGTGATAAATAAAATAAAAATGGGAAATTGATGGCTAAGAAAATGCATCTAAAATAATTTACTAAAATAACTAAAAAAAACAATAAATATGCTAAAAACTATACAGACTAGGGCTGTGCGATTAATCGAAATTGAATCGCAATTTGAAACGTTGCGATTAGCTAATATGAAATATATATGTAATATTATATGTAATTTTCCCCGCCCAGAGCAAATGTGTGACAGTCTTACTGGCCAATTAAGTGAGGACACTATGGTTTTGTTCAATCAGAATTGCACAACACATTTTGCTAAACAAAGATAGCATATGAAGAAATGTGGTCACAGGTATTTCTTTAATCAACTAGTTATTTTCTTGTTCCTGAAGACTTTCAAGGCCATTTAAGCTTGACTGGGTGGCCACAGTACCTGATGTTAAAAGTATTTCTTTGTTATTTAAAGAGTGTCTGCAGGACGCAGCTTGTTTTCAGAAGCCTAGTCACGTCATGTCTGTAAAGCTCTGTTGTAGGGAATAACAGGGCTGTGACTTCCAGACCAAATCATTAGATTATTTAACATTTTGGCAACAGAATTCAGGTGTGAATATAATAAAATTTCCAAACTGTTATTTATGCTAGAATTATAGAATGAACACTTTGCTGTTGAAAGGCTGTGATGGAAAGACAACGTTTATCTTGAAGGTCTCAATGCATCATTTTCACAGCTTTGATTAAATCAGTGCACTTTCTCTAAAGGGCAGATCATCTGATCAGATCTGGTATCAGTGGCACAGTAGCTATTTCTATTTATTGCATGCAGCTTTTTAAAATGCATTAATTATTTGTGATTTTTTTAAAGATACATTAAGTAATTTAAGTAATTAAAAATACAATAAACATCATAATGATCAAAGCCAAAGCAACAGAACGATAAATATACACAATACATATATAAATACATTCTTATCCAAGGTTTATAATGGAAAACTGAGAACTACTGAGGCAGAAAACTAAATATTAGACGCACTTAGAACCGAATAAATTCCAATGCAAAAATTACATTAATAGTTGGATTGAAGAAACTATAGAGCTTCTATGCCACCTACAAAAGACTACTCCATTTTAGCACTTGGTCAGTGGAGAGAAAATCTAATAGTTTTGAATAAATGTTGTAAATGAACTATAGGTGGGCATAGATTAATTTTTTTAATTTAGATTAATTTTAAAATTAATCTAGATTAAAATGGCTCATTTGAATTCTGCCGAAGGCATTCAGAATATGTGCGCTACCCAAATAATAAGTCTTTGAGAACGGGTTTCTCAAGCCAGGTGACGCATTAGACCAGGGGCTCATCTCCTGTTTCCAAAATGCATCACAAACTGCTTGAGAAACTGTTCTACTATGATAATTGGTGATGAAAATAAATGATGTTCAATAAGATGTACTTGTGTTTACTAACTGTTTATTCAATTAAACATGAATGTTGAACTGTAGGCCTGCATAAGCTCCAAACAGTGATTTCATACTTGCTTTTGATGTACGTACATACAGAAAATGCTGCTTCGCAAAGGCAAGTTCACAGAGCCCTGACGGTGTCAAACATTGAGTATGTTTACATGGGCAACAATACTTTAATACGATTTTAATATGATTAAAACAATACTCTGATTAAGAGTCTACCATGTAAACAGCGATTTTTGATTAATGCAACTAAAGTCATAACTGAACTAAATAGAAATGGAATTGAGACGTGGAGTATGCAGATATTACTGGCATTACTGACAAACTATTCCCGTCATGTAGGACTTTTTGCCATATTTTCCGACAAGATCCACACAGGCGGCTGTCAGTAAAGGACCGCACAGACACACAGACGCACACGCACGCGCACACGCATGCACGCACGCGCGCACACACACACACACACACACACACACACACACACACACACACACACACACACACACACACACACACACACACACACACACACACACACACACACACACACACACACACACACACACACACACACACACATGTTTGTTTTTGTGAAAAGTGGGTACATTACATAGGCTTCCATTCATTTTATACAGATCAAACCGTATATTATATTGCCCTCACCCCACCCTACCCCTAAACCCAACCATCACAGGAGACAGTGTACAGCTTTACTCCCTGAACAAACTCACCCTGTGTGATTTAGAAGCTTTTGGAGAAGTGAGGACGTCACCAATGTCCTCATATTTCACCTGCTTTTTGTAATACCTGTGTCATACCTATGTCATTATACAGATTTGTGTCCTGATATGTCACAAAAACACGTACACACACACACACACACACACACACACACACACACACACACACACACACACACACACACACACACACACACACACACACACACACACACACACACACACACACACACACACACACACACACACACAGCGAAATGCGGAAGTTTGTTTTCTTCTCATTTGGCGTGCGTTATTAAATTCCATAACACTCTCACCTGTCCTTACTCATTTATTTGCGTCTAATACCCCAGTTTGTCACGAAGGCATGAATTAAATGTTCGTGAGTTAAAGTGAAACTGCTCAACTGCAGTTAGAGTCAGGCATCCTGCTGATTTGATTCAGAAGGGCACTTCTTTCCCAGACGGCTCACCGGTCAGGTATACATCCGCGCTAAACTATCAAGGTTAAGGTCATCATAGCTTGGGTAGAAAAGACCCAGCTCTTACCCAACTTTGAGAATAGATTAACGGCGATTTTTTTTTTATCGCGCGACAAGAGTCTCGCGTTAACGCAGCACGTTAACGCCGATAACGGCCCACCACTGAACCCAATTTTTTTTTAATGAACATACTGTCGTTCGATGGAGCACAATGCAGAAAACATCAGTGCTTCGGTGGGCAAATCAAGGTAAAGGCAGGTGCAGCTTGACTAGTGTATTCGGCATTCAACTCCATTGTGTTAGAAATAGAATTGTTTATGCTTTTACTGTAATAAGGTTATTATAAAATGTTACAGATTTATAATGCAATAGTTAATACAATTAAAGAAATGTTTTCTATTTATTTATTTATTTTTAAGTAAATTAGAAAATAACCCATGGCAACTTTGTAATACAGTTTGATATATTTACTAGGATGCACTTTTTAGCCGATATCAATAACCAATAACTCCACAAATTTGGAGGCTGATAACCGATATTTTAGCCAATTGTTTGAACTGATCTTATGAACTGAATAGCCTACTCAAAGCAGAAAAAGCAATCAATTCAAATTTGCAAGGTGATTATATAGATATATTCACTTAAATCAGCATGCCAAAAATAAATGATTTTCTTTTCATCGCATAGCAAATAAACATGCAACCCGATTGTTGCATAAAAATAACAGGTTAAATAACAAAATGGGATTTAATTAACAAACAAGTAAAATAAATATATTTTGAATAAAATGAAAATGAAAGAATTAAGAACTGAAACCAGCTCAAATGTTCTTGAATAAAACGTGTTACGGTAATGTACAAATATGTAATGTCCGAAAAAGTGTTTTAGATTCTTTTGAACACATGTAGGTGCTGCTAGTCAATCAGACAACACTTCTATGTTCGTTTTTGCTGTCAATTGTGGGAAAAATGCTAAAAGTGCTGAAAGGTTTATGACAGGGGTGTCCAAACTCGGTCCTGGAGGGCCGGTGTTCTGCAGATTTTAGCTCCAACTTGCCTCAATACACCTGTAAGGATGTTTCTAGAAAGCCTAGTAAGAACTTGATTAGCTAGCCCAGGTGTGTCTGATCGGGGTTGGAACTAAACTTTGCAGGACACCGGCCCTCCAGGACCGAGTTTGGACACCCCTGGTTTATTATAAACCGCTGTGAGTTTGAAACTTTAACTGCAGGTGCTGTGTGATGCACGTGCATGTTAAGCACAGCCAGATTTGTCATTGGAGTCAGATTTTATTACTGCTGCTATTTTAGCTCATTATAATCATTATGAATATGCCGATCAAACTTAATACAATCTTACATCAACAACACATGGCAAGCAACGTTTTGATTATAACAAATAATCATATTAGATTACAAACAACCCAACGAGTTGTTTAGCACGTCTGCATTGCTGCTATTATGTTTACACATGTAATATTTTTCCTGAGGTGATTTAAACCAAAATACACAACGACACTCTATCAAACATATCTACAATGATGAGGAATATGGTTACTTACTGAGTTATTAACGCACAGCAATACCACACAAAGAAAGGATTGACTTTGAAGGAATAAACAATGTGAGAAAAGCTCTATTATACTTCACTGGACAAGACCCTCGGATGCGCAAGGCAGGCAGTTCTGTACAATTACGCAATCTATCAGCTTAAAGATATCAGCCTAATTTTGACATCGGACTGATAACGATAACATCAAAAATAGCATTTATCAGCTGACAACGATATGGTCGCCGATATGTCGTGCATCTCTAATATTTACCTCAGGCCCACGGCCCTCAATTAAGTTTGGTATTTGGCCCTTCATAAGAAAAGGTATGGGCACCCCTGCTTTAGACAAATATGCTCTGTGTACAACTCCATGATAGAAAAATATGCAATGTATCACTCCATGATGAGCACAAAAACATTATCAGTTTGAATAAATTTTTTGCAAATGTTCCATCTCCATTTGCGATCAGAAAGCCTTACCTTGTAGACCTTGGAGAAGAAGCCGGTCCCAATGAGCTCAGCGCTGAAGTCTTCCCAAAACTCCAGCTTCCGGACGGTGGTGCGCAGCGGGTGCCAGCAGTCAGTCTGGCAGTAGGTGTCCGTAGACTCACTGAGCAGTGTGGGACTGACCGGTTCTGGAGTTTCGTCCACCTCGCACATCTTGGAGATTTCATCTGTGACAGAAGAACCAAGAGATGAGGCTTAGATTTACAATGCAGACGTGGAATATGAGCAATCAAAATGACTAGGATTTATGTAGCAGATGAAATAATCCCTTTTTGTAATACAAAAAATGACACTATAATTCATCAAATCATACACAGCTTTAATCATCTGACGTAAGATCAGTGTTATTGTAAAGCCAACATTGTTGAGTCCTAATATCCAAGACAGAGGATAATCCACAGATACATGAACAAATGCACATATCTTAATGAAAAATGACAGAATAGATGATGAAACTGTTTAAGCCAACTTTTTGAGATCTTTAAAGCAACTTGCTTATATGTAATGTAATGTGTATTTATATAGCGCATTTATTGTGTATGGCCATACACCCAAAGCGCTTGACAATCATGAGGGGAGTCTCTCCACACCGCCACCAGTGCGCAGCATCCACTTGGATGATGCGACGGCAGCCACAGGACAACGGCGCCAGTGCGCTCACCACACCCCAGCTATTGGTGGAGTGAAGAGACAGTGATAGAGCCAATTCAGTGGATGGGGATGATTAGGAGGCCATGATGGGTAAGTGCCAATTGAGGGACTTTGGCCAGGACACCGAGGTTACACCCCTACTCTTTACGAGAAGTGCCATGGGATTTTTAATGACCACAGAGAGTCAAGACCTCGGTTTAGCGTCTCATCCGAAAGACGGCACCCACTGACAGTGTAGTGTCCCCTTCACTTTTACTGGGGCATTAGGACTCACACAGACCACAGGTTGAGCGCCCCCTGCTGGCCTCTCTAACGCCATTTCCAACAGCAACCTAGTTTTCCCATGTGGTCTCCCATCCAGGTACTGACCAGGCTCAGCCCTGCTTAGCTTCAGTGAGTAACCGGTCTAGGGCTGCAGGGTGATATGGCTGTGGCAGGTTACATTTCCTATATTCAACTCATTCATTCATTCTCCTTTGGCTTATTCCCTTATGTATCAGGGGTCACCACAGCAGAATGAACCACCAACTATTCTAGCATATGTTTTATGCAGCAGATCCCCTTCCAGCCACAACACAGTACTTGAAAACACCCATACACACTCATTCACAAACACACACTCATAGACTACAGCCAATTTAGTTCATCCAATCAACCTATACCGCATGTCTTTGGACTGTGGGGGAAACTGGAGCACCCAGAGGAAACCAACGCGAACACGGGGAGAACATGCAAACGCCACACAGAAATGCCAACTGGCCAAGCCGGAGCTTGAACCAGGGACCTTCTTGCTGTAAGGCGACATTGCTAACCACTGAGCCATAGTGCCTCCCCCTTTATCCAACTGTGATCTTACGTGATTGAATCTTTAAGAATAAAATGCTTTCAATATAGGCGCATGTTTGTAAAGTCTCTGCAAACATTGTTATAAATACTGTACATATATATACTGTGTATATATATATATATATATATATATATATATATATATATACATACACACACACATACACGCACATGACATTTTTATTAAATAAGTTGAATTAATGTGAATGTATGAGTTTAGCAAAATAATGCACAAATTAATAACAACCTCAGAGCTCACAAGATCAGGGCTAATCAGTTACTGTTTTTATTTCTAAAACTGTGATCTGAAAAATCTGACACAATATAAAAAAAATTATTAAAATAAAATAAAATAAAATATGGAAAAACTCTTTTTAAAAAGGGTACCAGTGCCCCAGTATTTGATAAAAAACTAGAAATGTCCCTTGCATCTACCCTACAATATTCAAATTTCCCAACAATCTGTAAGTTGTATTTACCAGCTACCAAGCTGGTCCAGCTTAATGACTTTGCAATGACATCATCAGCTCTTGGAAAAATACTCCAGGCTCGTGTGAGAAACAAGTAAACAAGGTACCCTTGAGCACACCTCTATATTCCCCTTTGTTGTCCAGGTTATATTGGATTTCAGTCTTTCCCACCACAAAAAGCAACCTGTGGTAATTCTAAATCTGGATCTTAGCCAGGCATAACCTAAGTTGGCATTTTTATTACCTAAAGCTGCAAAAATGGACTTTGTGCTTATGGTTAAGTAACACAAGGCTGTAAGTGTGACTTTAATTATAGTTTTACTTTATTAGGACAAAACATATGACATTTCAACCTCCTCATCGGTTGAACCTGCAACATAAGGTCAATATTCAGACTTTGGTCAAAGTAAAAGGGGCCAGCCAAAGTTTATATTTATTTACAATACATTTCACCTGACACTTCATCTAGATAACGCAGTTTTTGCGCTATACTAAACACAGTGGCTTGCAAAAAACACACTGAAAAAACTGTAAACATCTATAAGTCTGGACATTTTATTGAGTTGCGTATTAGCATGTCAGCTGGAGATTACATCATTGCTTGACTCAAAGCACATCATCTTTAGCTCTGAGAGCATTATGGGTCTCCTAAACTGCCCGTTATCATGTTTACTGGCTTCAACACTCAACATCTCGCAGGATTTTTTTTTTTTAAGTGATGATCCTCAAACTACCTCCATCCTTCATCTGCCTCCAACAAAACAGTGTTTGACCTCAGGCTACTGAAAACAACACACTCCTTCACACTGTAACTATCGCTCTCAAAAATCCACAGCTCTGCATTGGTGGCAATAATCCTGAAGCTGATGACGCATCACTCCTGCACTGGAAAGATCTGGAAAATAAAGTCTGTAATATCAGTGTATGCTCAGCATAAACAGCTGGTTAGATAACTAGCCGACCGCACATACGGAGACAACACTGTAATCATTAGAGAGTCCAAGGGATTTGCGGCCAGAGAGGGATAAAATAACTGGGTTATATCACTGCGATGATGTTTGTCTGTTAGATACATCATTTAGTCTTTCAATATGTATTGGTCAAGTTGTTTTTTTTTAACTTAAGCGGTTTATTACAATTGTTTTGACATTGTTTTTGAGCTTAGTTTAACAAATGATAATGATTTACCAGTATTACCTAATGCACAAAAAAAAAAAAAACAATAGAGTCATATACCACAAAAATACTAAGGTATTCTTTTGAGTTACATTGAAAATATAAAGTATATAGTATAAACAAATGACAATCAGAATTTGCTTTACACAAAATTAAATTGTGGTAAATTACAAAACCATGCATTGATTTTTATTATGTCAAATAACATAATACAAGATGGTATAGTGATATATTATTTAAAGATGATAATATGTATTTATTTATAAATATTATTTATTTAACATAATTTTCATATTTTTTAACACCTTTGACTGTACACTTAATGACAAAAGTCTTGTCGTCGATCCCAGTTGTAAGAGCAACAATTAAAAACTTCACTTCTAGTTGATTATTTGGAAAAGTGGCAGAAGGTAGATTTTTCTGATGAATCATCTGTTGAATCATCTGCATCCCAATCATCACAAATACTGCAGACGACCTATTGGAACCCGGATAAACCCAAGATTCTGACAGAAGTCAGTCAAGTTTGGAGAAAGAAAAATCATGGTTTGGGATTACATTCAGTATGGGGGCGTGCGAGAGATCTGCAGAGTGGATAGCAACATCAACAGCCTGAGGTATCAAGACATTTGTGCTGCCAGTTACATTACAAACCACAGAAGAGGGCAAATTCTTCAGCAGGATAGCGCTCCTTCTCATACTTCAGCCTCCACATCAAAGTTCCTGAAAGCAAAGAAGGTCAAGGTGCTCCAGGATTGGCCATCCCAGTCACCAAACATGAACATTATTGAGCATGTCTGGGGTAAGATGAAGGAGGAGGCATTGAAGATGAATCCAGAGAATCTTGATGAACTCTGGGAGTCCTGCAAGAACGCTTTCTTTGCCATTCCAGATGACTTTATAAAGAAGTTATTTGAGTCATTGCAGAGATGTATGGATGCAGTCCTCCAAGCTCATGGGAGTCATACACAATATTAGTTCTTTTTCCAATGCACAATGACTTTATATTCTATACTGTACATCATTTCTGTTAAGTGACAAGACTTTTGTCTAAGCAAAGTCAGACCTTACTGTCCTAATTAAGTAATTAAAAATCAAGGCCTGATCATATTTTGCCTTTTATATAAGCCACTTCTGATATCAAATGATCATTCATTGTTCCAAAAACTTGTATAGGCGATAAGACTTTTGTCAGGTAGTGTATACTTTTATTCCAAACTAGCAAAATACTAAAATATTTAAAAAAATGAGCCATCACAACAACAAAAAAAGCCACTATATTTCCATCTGATGCCATTGCTTTACCACAGTACTACCACAATACAGTTAGTACGAATGATTTATGGAAAAACTCTGGCATATGTGGAGTGCACCTGCGCTAACAAAAGGTGTTGACTGACATGTTTTCTTTTTCATGCTTGGATGATGCTAAATACTTCCACGAATCACGCATGTGAGCTTACAGTACATGTGTGAACAAACAAAAACATTTTTCTGAAAACTTCCTTGCACACCCCATGATGGTGTATGTACTTAAAACGTAATACGATCCATCAGGGCCTACATCTTGATATTTTTATTATCATCAGAAGGGAGCATCAACGCAACTATCTAGAGTAAACACAACTCAAAGATATACTGGTCATCCAAGCATCAAAGGTGACACAATGCCAGATGAGATAAGAAACTCACTAATCCTGTACGATAAAAAGGACAGGGTAATTGCTGCCAGCGCATAACTGGCTGATATTTGATATGCTTTACAATCACGCACACAAATGACTCTTAACGCCATCCTCAAATGTCATTGCCATTATGCGTGACACTTGAAACCAGCTTCGGCAGATAGACGTACCTTGCTTTTCTCACATGCACATGACAATGGTGAATGGAGAAAAGACTGATGTGGACTTTTGAGAGGCTTTAGCAAGTCAAGGTGTATTTTTCAGTGTCTGCAGGCATGGTGATGTAAATTAGACATGGAAAGAGAACAAACAGCATTTTGTGAGCAAATGGAATCAGATGTGATGTGACGCAAAGCGTTTGTTTGATCTGACTTTGGGGAGAAAGAGAGGTAGAAATTGGCCAATTAGTCTTTACAAAGCGCTCAGGGTGAAATGGTGCAATGCAATCACATGGAAAACGCTAGAAAACTGTCTGAAAACTAATTTTGTGGGAAGTGTAATGTTTAAAATGGTTGATTTTTCTCTAAAATGTATGCCATTCAGGTAGATATTTGGGGCAGTTGTGGCTTAGGAAGTTGGATTTGTAAAAGTTGCAGGTTCAATTCCTGGTCTCAAGAGGAATTAAAGATGGGGGGAGTGCGTGAACTGCACTCTCTCCATCTTCGATACCCAGCTGAAGTGCCCCTGAGCAAGACACCTAACCCCTATTGCTCCCCGGGCGCTGAAAACAATAGCTGCCCACTGCTCCGGGTTAGGCATGGGACAATAACCGTTTTCAAGGTATACCGTTGTTTGGAAAAGTCAAGGTTTTAAAACCGGCAAAATTTTCTAAGGTATGTGTATGATTTTTTTTATTTACTTTTTTTTGTTTTGTTTTTTAGGACATTAGTATCTCCAGCAGAAAAGATATCCAAAGATGCTATTTTACATTGTAAAGAAATCAGTGTTTTTAAAACAAATGAAGACAGTAGAAGACAATGATCTACTTTAATTATTTAGCCTGACATGTTTATGCTCCAAAATATTATAAAAGTTTCTCAAAATAAAATATATTGTGTTCAAAGAGTTTTCGATTTTTACATTTCGATTTTTTTATATTTTAGAGCAGTAATTATGTACAATACTGTGAAACCGTGATATTTTTATCTAAGGTTATCATACCGTCAGAATCTTTTACCGGCCCATGCCTACTCCAGGTGTATGCTCACTGTGTGTGTTTGTGTGTGTGCTTTCACTCCTTACTGCAAATGTGTGTGCGCACTTGGATGGGTTAAAAGCCAATTTCGAGTACACTTCACTTTCACTTCAGTTAAAGATTATTTTAAAATAAAAGCAATACTGCGATATGGCTTAGCGTAATTATAAAAACGATATCGGTATACGAAAACATCAATATACGCAAAAATCATGACCTTATGTTTGGTGATATCACTTATATCTGTTGTGTTTACCTCCAAGATTTGTTTCAGTGGCTTTGTGTTGGGTTTAAAATATAATTGCTAAACGGCCAGGTCTTACCGACAGCAAACCCACTATGAACTTTAAACTAGGGCTGTACAATTAATCGAAGCAAGATCGTGATCTCGATTCGACCCCCTATACGATCGCACAAGTCTTCACATTGTTTTGTGTTGCTCAAGAAAGAGGACCCCTCCTAATGGTTAGCATACTGTATTCATAAGGTATAATTCACCCAAAAAATGTATTTCTGTCTTCATGTTATGATGTATTCGTGGCCATGAAATTATACGTGAACTGATGCACCGTTTGTTTACTACAAAGAGGATGTCTACTTTAGTGAACTGAATCTTCATAGGCAGTGAATAACAGGTAATTAAGTTGTAATAAAGTTGCTGCACAGAGCGATCATTTGAGAGGCGCACGGGAACTGTGATTTGCATGTATGTTTTTTTTTTTTTTTTTCTCTCAGTAACGGTAGCCATGACATGAGCCGCACTCGGCAGTGAAAGCGAAACCAAAACCGCACACATCATTTAAATGATCGCTATTTAGATTTTGATATGTTTTTTCTTTCATAATGAACACAGTGTTGTGCATGAGAATAAACGCTTAACAGTGTCAGTATAACTACTATAGCCTATATATAATGTTGAATATAATGCAAGAGGGAATCCGATACTGATAAATGTCTAATTTTACCGGTAAAAAAAAAAACAAGAATGGGGCGACGCAGTGGTGCAGTAGGTAGTGCTGGCGCCTCACAACAAGAAGGTCGCTGGTTCGAGCCTCGGCTGGGTCAGTTGGCGTTTCTGTGTGGAGTTTGCATGTTCTCCCTGCGTTCGCGTAGGTTTTTTTCCGGGTGCTCCGGTTTCCCCACAGTCCAAAGACATGCAGTGCAGGTGAATTGGGTAAGCTAAAATTGTCCGTAGTGTATGAGTGTGTGTGTGGATGTTTCCCAGAGATGGGTTGCGGCTGGAAGGGCATCCACTGCGTGCTGGATAAGTTGGCGGTTTATTCTGCTATGGCAACCCCGGATTAATAAAGGCACTAAGCCGAAAAGAAACTGAATGAATGAAAAAGGCAAGCATTTGTCTCAAACATAATAATTCAACTTCAGAATTATCAATATTTATATTCTGTGCATTAACGACCAGGACAAATTTAAAGTCTATTCGAGTCCATCATTGCAAGTCTATAAAAAATTTAGCATTTTAATCAACAGTAGACCTACACATACTGTAGGCCTAATATTATTTTTGTTTTTTTAATCATAAGTTTAAGAAAAAAACAGTAATAGCAGCCTACTCATATCAACCTTTATTTTACATTTACACAGAATCGTGAGGAAATCATGATCTTGATTTTAGGCACAAAAAAAAAAAAAAATTTTCAAGATTCTCACTATAGCCAGAATCGTGCAGCCCTACTTTGAAGATCCCTGATCCCTGTTCTGATAAAGTAAATCATTTTTTGGCTCAGATCTTGGCATAGGGTAGATTTTCTTTGTGGGTTTCCTTTGACATTAGATCTTTTTCCTAAAAGAAAAACATATATGCCACACTATAAAAAAGTTATGGCAACAAATGTCTCTATGTTACTTTAACTTATTTTAATAAGTTAATCAGGTTTCAACAAAATATTCTTTATAGTTATACAAAGTTTAACTAAATATAGAAAAGTAAATTTGCTCATTAAATTCAACTAAAACAATTTAGACAGCAATAAATACTTTACAGTGAAATCAATCAATCAATCAATCAATCAATCAATAAAATATATTACTAAATATTAGTGGCAATACAATCAGAATTAATCATATTTTATAGTCATAAAAAACATGATTCTTTTCCCCAAATGTAAACATTTATCATTATTGAAGAAAATGTGCATATTGGTGTATCCCTAAATACATTGGTTCAAGTCACCTGATGAAAACTCCTGCAATATATGCAACACAATTATTTTCCAGTGTTATGAATCCCTTAAGGTGCACAGAGGAAAAAGAAACTAGACCACATGAGCCAGCATGTGCTGTAAAACAACTGAAGGGTTAAAACAGGCCATTTCAGCAGTGAATAATTCAGTGGAAAGTGAGATCTCTTGGATGCACTCCTTCAGAGATTGATCAAGTTTCCTTCTGTCTGTGTGGCAACTAAAGCTGCCTGGGTCACGTCCCCGCTCTGCTTTCTATGACGTGAGCTCAGAAAGAGTGAGTAAAGAAAAAAAAACTGAAAGAGGCGATGAAGATTACTGTTCGGCTACATTTAATCCAAATCTTATAAATGATGTTAGAATATTCAGAGCAATATCGTCTCGCAGATGGTTACTGAAACTGCAAGCTGTGAAAATCTGTGTCATTTCAGATCGGTAGGCATCTCTAAGTGATTTGATTTGGCCGGTAATAACCCTGAAGGCACGCGTGGGTTAAGCAGCTCTCAGTCATCACAGGTAATGCAGACGGCACATGCATAATTCACACTTACTGGATGCTTTCATGACAGAGGCACTCTTATCAATGCAGATCAACTATCAGCACAGATAATGGATTTTAGAATACAAAAAGGCACATTTATCCTATAGAAAATTCTATATTTAACTTTTTCATCAGCAAAAGATGTATAAAACATTATTATAATAACTTCCTTTAGATAACAATCTAATATGCACATTTTCTTAATTATTATTTGTAGTCATTTATCAATATTGGTTCTGGAAATAGAAATGTCAATGTAGTAGCTTTTATTGAAGCTTAATATTAAATATCTTTAATATATTTCATATGAAATATTTTTGTGGAAATCAAAATACATTTTTTTTAATTTCACAAATGATAAGAAATAAAAAAAAACACAGCATTTATTTTAATGATATTTTGTAGCATTATAAAAAAAATTCCTGTCACTTTTGATATAAAACATTCCAGTTATTGTTTATAAATACTTGCAATTAGTGGTGTAACAGATCACAAATCTCATGGTTGGGATCACACTACGGTTTTTAAGTCACGGATCGGACCATTTTTCAAATGAGCAAAAAAGGGAGGAGACAAATGTCATTTGCTTTCCATTTATACAAAAATGTTACTGCAAAAACCATTGGTTCTAACAAACATAACTTAGAACCTGTCATATTAATAAAAATAAAAATCAAGAAAGAACCAGCCGAAAAAAGGAAAATATTCTCTCTGCTAAAATGATCTTTGCTACTGACGCTGATAATGCTAAATATAGAAATCTTACGTCTTGTACAACAGATCATATTTATTTTCAATTAATGATTCAACAATTCACACAAAACTTTTTTGAAAACCTATTCAGTGACATAATTTTGATGGTTGTTTGTCGCCACCCATTGGTTACACAATGTAATTGCTACAACATTCACCAGCGTCAAGTTCCATTAAACAGTGATTTTAATCTTTACCATAAACATCAGTGTATATATCTAAACTATAAACTGTTCTCCCAGTACTTCTGTGTTATTTAGTTGTTTGTAACTCACTGAAAATGTGCAAAAACTGAATCTCTCTCGATCAAACGCAGATTTGAATGCAACGCTTCGAAGGATTAACAAACATGCAAATCATTATTATCATCTGTCATTCATGTTGCGCGGGTTTGAATTGAGATTGTGATTTTTTTAAATGTTTAATTGTGCAGCTTTACACTGAATGCATTAATGCAGGTTAAACAAACAGTGACAGAAAACACCCTTAATTAATAACCTAAGAAAGCATTTAGGTCCCACCACAACTTTTTCCATCATCATCATATTTTACAGGGAAGCCAAAATGCTTTCATACACATGATTTGAATGACGTGGGAGGCGATCTCTCTGCCATTTATATAAATGTTGGATTAACCTAAGTTCAAAAAAAGTTATTAATAAGCGGGTCACGTTCGTTCTGAACCATGGGTTGTTATCCGTACGGATCAACCGTGATTCATTACACACCTAACTGTAATGTAAATTTTTTTTTCTGTAATGTTATTTTTTATTTATCAAAAGTGACAGGAAAGAAGTTTCAATAATACATTTCATTTACTTAAAAAAAACAAATTTTCTTAAAAATAAATTCTGACAGTTTCATACAACAATCCACACTAAAATGTGAATCAAAATCTGTTAAGGTTGAAAACGACCAGGAACATTGTTGAAAATAAACGTTTCTTTCCTAACACTGTGCAGAGCTGCATGTTCAGCTTCACAGCGTGGAACAGCGAAACATTTGGCAGCCTATCTTTATGGTCTTCATATACAAACTGTAGTCATAGTTACTTAATTGTTAGTGTTTAGGATTAATAGTTTCTATCCTCTTACTTATCTTTATTGCTTCTCCATGACTGGGCGAGCCAAACTGAACACTGAAAGGTTATCATTGGAGGGCCATAGAAATGAAAACAGCACGACGCCAGTGAAATGATGATACAAAAGTTTGTTATTGAAATCAACTGTCTCGTATCAATTAATGTCAGAACTTCAGTGCATGGAGTTCATCAAGCTATTGTTTTACAACAAACAGATGTATTCTGGTTGTAATCACAGATCATTGGTTGCATTTAAAAGAAACGAAACGGAATAAAGGTGTCACGCTGCAGGACATGGATAGCTAAGCTCAAGCAAACATTGGAAAAAGCTGGTGTGATGAAGACAGAGAGGTCAGGCATTTGAGGACACTGATATAACACAATGTACACAAGACTTTCAAGTTTTGGGAAGTTTGAAATAGTTTATTTATTTAAGGGATAGTTCACGCAAGAAAGAAAATTGGCTGTTTATTTATGCACTTTCAAGGCATCTAAGATGTAGGAAACATTCATCAATAGAACATTTAAATAAATTGTTGTCATTTTAGATAGAATATATTATTTTGTTTAATAAAATGCTAATTAACTGTTACCAATACTGAGAGTCAAAATACACAAACAAGCTAAACAAATTTAACACGTATGGCTCCTGGAGATGCATTGAGGTCTTATAAAGTGAAACATTCATACTGTGCAAAAAACTAAAGATTATTCGTAAAATTGTAACATTTAAACCGTTCAAAGAGCATTTATGACAGAACGGGAGCTTCAAGTTGCATAATGACACATGTTAACATTAAATACTTTATAGTTTATTTAGCAAGGATGTCTTAAATGCATTAAAAGTGACATTAAAGAAGGGATGCACAATATTATTTGCTGACATATTGCCGATAAATGATTTTTTTTTTTTTTATTGCTATATGGGGCCAATAGGAAAATGATTGGGCAAATATCCTAGCTGCAATAATATTTCCCCAGTTAGTAAGGATTCATATTTATCGGCCTATTGATCAGTTACTTACACCTGTAGGAGACACACTCCTTTCCTCTGGGAAATCATTGCGCAACTCTGAGTGTGCTTCATACAAGTGAGTAGGCTTGACAAATCACCTTTGGAAGACACATTCTTTCCTCTCTGTGTGCATGTGTATACAGTATATCAGTGTGTCTGTGTGTGTTTGTGTACAGTATATGTGTGTATGCATGCATTAAAACTGCTAAACTAACTTAGACTTGTCATGGAAGATATATATTGCTGCTCTCTGGTGATTTGAAGTGCTTCTTTTACCCTCAATTTGCATCTGCTAAATGAATACATGTAAATGTAAGCTATCAGCTAGGCAATATAAAGAGTTATCAATTATCAGTATCAGGCAATATTTCAATATAAGTACATCCATAATTAAAACCCTTTCACCACAGAACTATTAAGCAGCCCAATTGTTTTCAACAAAATTTCAACATAACATAATAACTGTAATAAACATTTCTTATGAATCAAAGCATGTTACAATGAATTCCTATCATTATACATCTACAGACAGCAATATTTGCTCAAAAAAAAATTACATTTTCAAAAAAATGAATACGTTAATACATTAAAAGAGAAACGCAGGAGTGAGCAAATCAATTCTTTCAAAAACATTTTTAAAAGCTTACTATCCTAATCTCTTGATTAATAATAGGGATGCACAATATATCATTTCAGCACCGATATCGGTTGTTGCTAGATAAGATACGATTGGGGCTGGAAGTTAATCAGAATTATGTTATTTATTAAATTACCTATTAAATTGTATTTTTTTTAACTATCTCTACCCCAGCCCTAAACCCAACCGTCACAGTACTGTAAAGATATGAATTTCTGTTATACAGTGTCACAAAAATGATGCTATATTGATGTGCGTATGCGCAGCTGTATCCTATCTAGACTTTACCACCGATATCGCTATGTACGAATCTGCAATAGTCACATCCGAGGATCTGAAATGTTGCAGAAGACACAGTACAGAGCATGTGGTTTGTGGAGTCGTCACAACAACTTTAACCCCAACAGTGAAAGATTTTTTTTTTTGGATATGTTTTTAAAACCTGTAACTGTGTGAGATTTTAACAGATGGGAAGTAACGAAGTACAAATACTTCGTTATTGAACTTAAGTAGATTTTTCTGGTACTTTTTCTTTTACTCCTTACAGTTTTACACAAAAATCTGTACTTTCTACTCCTTACATTTTTAAATCTGGCTCGTTACTTTCATTTTATTGTGTTTTGTGGTGCGCTATATTATTTCTATTTCTATATATATATATATATATATATATATATATATATATATATATATATATATATATATATATATATATATATATATATATATATATATATATATATACACACACACACACACAGTTGAAGTCAGAATTATTAGCCCCACTATATATATTTTTTTTCCCAATTTCTGTTTAACAAAGAGAAGATTTGTTCATCACATTTCTAAACATTATAGATTTAATAACTAATTACTAATAACTGATTTATTTTATCTTTGTCATGATGACAGTAAATAATATTTGAATAGATATTTTTCAAGACACTTCTTTACAGCTTAAAGTTAAATTTAAAGGCTTAACTAGGTTAATTAGGTTAACTAGGCAGGTTAGGGTAATTAGGCAAGTTATTGTATAACAATGGTTTGTTCTGTAGACTATCGAAAAAAATATAGCTTAAAGGGGCTAATAATTTTGACCTTAAAATGGTTTTTAAAAAAATAAAAACTGCTTTTATTCTAGCCAAAATAAAACAAATAAGACTTTCTCCAGAAGAAAAAATATTATCAGACATACTGTGAAAATTTCTTTGCTCTGTTAAACATCATTTGGGAAATATTTAAAAAAGAAAAAGGGGGCTAATAATTCTGACAAACTGTGTGTGTGTGTGTGTGTGTGCGTGTGTATATATATATATGTATTTACACTGGGTGATTTATGAATAAAATATAATGCAAAGGATCAGGAATTTATCACATAAAAAAAGATGATGCAAAAGTTTATTAACAGCATTAATAACTATCCGATAAAAAATAAAATATACACAATACTCTGAAAACAAACAAACAAAACAAAAAAACAAATAGTGAATACTATTTGAGCTACAAGAGTGCAGCTGCAAGCAGCTTTAACATAATGCAAACAATTATTTGTAGTCAAATACATTCAGTTTTTTATTTTGTCAAAAAAAAAAAAATCTAAAATATGTTTAGGATTTAAGACATTTATTGGTAATAAATATATAAGCCTACAGAATTATGTTTTAGAGCAGGGGTGTTAAACTCAGTTACTGGAGTGTCGCAACCCTGCATAGTTTACCTTCAACCCTGCTTCAATACACTTACCTGGAGGTATACTTTAAAACAAGCCTGAAGGACTAAAGAAACAGATTGACACCAGTGTTTTAGAGTTTATGAACAAGTATGGCAGCTGTTGTTCTTAACAGCCGTACAGTTTTGTGTCCAGGTGATGACACACAGTGCAACTTTTTGAGCAGTGTTGTTGGACAATATTAGAGTGATGTTGCTTGGCTACTTTGCAGCTGAAATTTGACAAAACGTTTACAAAAAAATTAAAATGTAAGTTTTGTATACTGTGGATGTATACATGATGTGCGGTTTAGTTACCACCGTGAAACTAAAACAGGTAGTAGTAATGAATACTTTTTACTTAAGTACATATTTCAGGCCGTACTTCTTTACTTTTACTTGAGACCAAAAGTATAGTCAGTACTTCAACTTTTACCAGAGTCGTTTTAAACACGAGTATCTGTACTTCTACTTGAGTAAAGGATGTGTTTACGTTTGCCACCTCTGGATTTCAAGCAAATGTAAACCAAGAAGTTATAAACTTTGAAGCTTTCACAAAGATTAATTGTATGTAATTATTTTTACAATGAAGACGTGTTGTTTAACATATGATTATTGAATTTCTACACCTGAGTAGTGTTAGATTTCACAGAAAACCATGAAACCGTTCATTTCATTTGTATCTTTGTTCTGTTGTATTCATCTATGCTCATAATTAGTTTTTTTTATGTCATGCGTGAATAATTTCCATACAAAATAAACTTGATTAATCTAAAACTAGTTATAAGTCAATGTTGTGAAATTATACTCATATCGCAGACAAACAATATTTCGCAATGTCCATTTTTTTCCAATATCGTGCAGCCCTAATTAGCAATGTCCAAAACCACACATACCTTGGGTGCGGTTCATTCTAACACACCATTCTGTGAAATTCCACAGAGGGTGAAGCTTCCAAAGCATCTGACATGAGAAAAGCAGCACATATCTCCTAGACTTACCAGACTCAGAATCAACATTAAGAGGAGAGACGTATCAAATAAAGCCTTGGGGAAAAAAAAAAAAAAAACGTAAAAATAACAAAGGCCAAATACTAGAAAAATAACATCTATTATTGTGGCCTAAAAAACTGATACACTTGGAAAATCTTAGGCTATGCAGAAAAGTCAATGACACCTGTGAAAACGAGACTCTTTTCTGTTGTTTGAGGATTTTAGACACCTGATCTCCACTTGCATGCGTCTGTACTGAGCCAAAACTTTAAGACTTACCAGCTCCAACCGGTAATATGTGAAACGTGAGGGACAATTTATCCTGATTACATCAAGAAAAAGAGAGATTAGCAAAAACCTGAGATTATCAGCGTGTTTGAGTGCTGGTGACTTCCCATCCACAGCCGGCACTCAGAGTCATAATGAATTGAAACCCTTGTTCCCTTTGTTTAGCCTGCATGGGTTTAGCCTTAGTTTAGCCTTTAACCTTCTATTGAGACCTTCCAATATAAATGTGATTCAATTCATCTTTATTACTAAAGCGATTTTACAACATAGATTGTGTCAAAGCAGCTTAACATAGAAGTTCTAGTGAACTGAAACTGATTCAGTCCATTTTTCAGAGCTTCAGTTTAGTTCTGTTCAGCGTAATTTAAATTTCACTGCTGAAAGTTATGGGCAACAATGATTTTTCTATGAAGTTGAACAACCTGGACAACCTTTGAATTTGAATGTATTTATTTTGACAGGCACAACAATACATTGACCTCGAAATGGAGAATCTTTTGTGCCATTCTTTAGCAAAGCTGCTATTTTCCACCTGCACCTGCTATTTTATATCCTCTTCAAATCATTCATGCTTATGAAATATATTCCCACTATTGGATGACATCACAGAGCTGTGGAAAAGGTCACTGACCTCAGGTCTGAGATATTTCTAATCTGACAAAACCCATTAGCAACGACATGGAATTTAAATAAACTGACTGCCTGTGTAAACAAAAGTCTTGTCACCATTAACACTTCTGACAATTTAGAGGAAAAAATGACATGTTAATACATTAATTATTAAAACATTCAAATATATTTATTGAAGGGCCCATGAAATTAAAATGAAGTTTTTTAGTTGTTTGTATTTGTATTGTTCGTTTTTAAGATATGATGTGCTCCAAAACTGACAAAATTCACGTTTAGAAGATATAAAACTGATATCAACATGTACAGCTTGTAGTTTGTCACTTCCTTCTAAATGTATCAACGACTTTATTCAAACGAGATTATTTATCAATGAGATTGTCAAAATAAAATAAAAAAATGTACATTTTGAAGCACTTCACAGAACCTTTAAATACTTCACAATATTACTGTTGTGTTTTTATATAATAAACAGAGCCTTGATTAGCATGTAGTAAGGGACTTCTTTAAAAAGAAAAAGATAAATGATGACAAGATATAAATAGAATCAAATTACATTTGAGAACAAACAAAAATTCACAAAAAAAAAGAATATTTCTAAAACCTCAATACATTGTCAGCAACAACATGCATTAATTTTACTCTGCCTGTGTGTTGTTGTTATTTTACATTCAAAGTACTGTTAGAAAAAGTTACATTTTTATGTCCTGAGGGTGAGTAAATTAACAGAAAATTTTCCATTTTCAAAAATGTATTAGGGATTATTCTGTGTTAAATTACCTCTAAATGTTTGTCACGATATATCGCACCAAAATGTATTGCGATTAAATGATATTATTGTCATTTTAAGACTATTTTATGCCACTCATTATATAAATACAGAATGACAATAAAATGGCATCATAATGCAAATAAACCGTTTCAAAGAAATTCTGATTTATAAAAAAATTTAACAATTTAATAATTAGACATTTGAATCAGAATGTGAAAAACAAATAAAAAATAATAAAAAATAAAAAATAAAGAAAAACGTGACAAAGTAACAAGAAGTAATAAAGTAAAACTAATTTCAGACAAAGTACTATAATTCATTCATTCATTCATTTTCTTTTCGGCTTAGTCCTTTTATTAATCTGGGGAACCGCCAACTTATCCAGCATATGTTTTACACAGCGGATGCCCTTTCCAGCTGCAACCCATCATAGGGAAACACCCATACACTTCCATTCACACACACGGACAATTTACCTTACCCAATTCACCTATAGCGCATGTCTTTGGACTTGTGGGGGAAACCGAAGCACCTGAAGGAAACCCACACCAACACGGGGAGAACTCCACACAGAAATACCAACTGACCCAGCCAAGGCTCAAATCAGCGACCTTCTTGCTGTGAGGCGACAGCGCTACCCACTGTGCCGCATGCTTCCCCGAGTACTATAATACATTAGAGTAAATACTAGTGATTTTGTCTTTTTACCATACTGACACTGATTTCTCCATTAGAGATGTGCAATCTGCTAAATTGTTGCTAACATGTTTTTTGAAAGTACTGTTAGTCACTGATTTTATATGAATCACCAAAGACCATGGTTTTATCTAAAAATATATTATTCTATATGTTCTGCTGGTGAAAAAAAAGTTTTTATGTCCTGAGGGTGAGTAAATTTACTGCAAATTTTCCATTTTCAAAAATGTATTAAGGATTATTCTGTGTTAAATTACCTCTAAAAGTTTGTCACGATATATTGCACCAAAATTTATTGTGATAAATTATATTATTGTCATTTTAAGACCATTTTATGCTACTCACTATATAAATGCAGAATGACAATAAAATGGCATCATAATGCAAATAAACCATTTCAAAGAAATTCTGATTTATAAAGAAATTTAACAATTTAATAATTAATTACACATTTGAATCAGAATGTGAAAAACAAATAAAAAAAAATAATAAGAAATAAAGAAAAACGTGACAAAGTAACAAGAACAAAAAAGGTAAATTAATTTCAGACTAATTAATTACTATAATACATTAAATACTATAGTGGTATTTTTTAACCATACTGACACTGATTTCGCCATTAAAGATGTGCAATCAGCTAAATTGTTGCTAACATATTTTTTGAAAGTACTGTTAGTCACTGATTTTATATGAATCACCAAAGACCATGGATTTATAAAAAATATATATTGCTCTAGACGTTCTGCTGGTGAAAAAAAAGTCACATTTTTATGTCCTGAGGGTGATTAAATTAACAGCAAATTTTCAATTTTCAAAAATGTATTAAGGATTATTCTGTGTCTAATGAACTAAAAGTATGTCCAAAAAAGAAACAAAATAATGCATTGACAGAATTGTGCAAGTATTTGAGGAAACCAGGTTTCCCACAATACAACCAATCACAAATCAAGCCCAAGCCGACAGATTTTGGTGCTTACATCAAACACAAACACTGATTTCCTTGTACATGATGTTTATACTGCAAATGACATGGTTATTGCAATTTCAGTTTTTATACAGCCTTATCCTTCAGCGATGTTTCTGTTTGTGCTAAACAGACAGTGCTGGTAGAAACCCTCCGGCCTGTTACCTCACTAGATATAAATATCTGATTTATCGCCTACATTTCCATTCGCACTCTCTGAACTCTCAACAACTCTTCACACCTATGCAATATGCAAACGAAAGTGTCAAATCTCACACAACATAATAATAATCCTCTTCATTAGATATAACAACAACAAATTAGAGAGAAATCAAGTCAAACAGGTGACGACACAAAAACAAAACACCTTCTTTCAGTATCTTCTTATAATTTGCATTGTTATATATATATCTTTGACAATTGCAGTAAATTTCCAAGCATATGTCATTTAGTAACAACTGGGCAGACGGGTAAAACTAACCTGTCATTTTCCGCTGCAATACAATCCACTCTTCTGACCTAACTTGGAACTAATTTTAACCCAGGCTACTAGGGCTCATATCCCTCTCAGACTAAATAAAATAGTAGAGACAACTGCATTTAGCTTGCTCATAAAATGGCTCTCCATGGTCATTTCTTACAAGAAAAGCAGAGAAGGAAATATATTTTACAGGTAAAAAAAACAACAAATACTTACTCCATCTGTTTAATAAGCTGTTCATATGCATCATGAGGAGGTGGCGATGGTCAGTTTCCTGTGACTGCGTCTAGATAGAGAGACCACACACCATGAAATACTGACATAGTAAATGATACCTAAAGATGAATTACAATCTAACATCAGTTCAGATCAGAAGACAGAAGTGTCAGATGCCTACGCAGCATTTTTTCCATTCTCTACACAATTTATTTTTGTAAAGCTAGATCTTGTATGTACTTATAAAGCAATAAATATCTGTTCTTATAATAACTAAACTAGCTAGACTGCAGATTATTTACTTGTACATTCCTTATGTTTATGACACTTACTGTTTCAGAGCTTTTTGGCAAGATATACAATTTAAAACCCCAAAATTAATACACATGTATTAAGTCACTCATATATGTGTATATGTATGTATGTATGTGTATATATATATGAAGGGTTCAGATGCAAAAACCTCTAAATGCCATCTGAATTTTTCTTTTAAAATTAGCATTTTATCAGGCTTCTGTGAGTAGGTTTAGTAGGCTAATTTCACTTTTATGCCAAAGAATAACTTCTTTTCATGGTCTTCAAAGTGAAATAACTCAACATAAACAAAGGAGCTTGAGAATAATGCTCACTTTTGATGGAAATTTGAGACATCATTTATAGGCTTTTGCATCTGAACTCTTCATATACACATACATACATACATACATACATACATACATACATGCATACATACATACATACATACATACATACATACATACATACATACATACATTAAGCCTGTAGCCAGGGGCGGGGGGTTTGGGTGGTTCAAAAGACCCACCCCCCCACTGATAAAAGTCCAGAATTTGTCTCATGCATGAGTTTATTTGTCATATTTTGACTGCTATGCCATCTTAAATTGTTAAAAAAAAAAAAAAAAAAACATCGAAGAAGGTTTCCAATTAATGCAAACATTTATTTATCATGAGTCCAACATCCAGCTGTCTAAGAAAATACAATCTGACGTATGTGAACTTTATTCTGAATCTTGGACCTTAATCTTGAAAAACAAATAACAATAAAAAGGTTTAAAGCACCAAAAGCGGCCCATACTAAAGTTGATTTGAATATACTAATTAGGCTATTTTTGTTATCCATAAACTTTCAAAACTTATTTTTACAAAAGAGACTAGAGAAATCGTGAAACTCTACATTATTAATATTATTAAGTTTTCAGATGGCCAAATTCTGACTGAGGAAAGTTGAATGTACTGCCAGTTTGTTATTTGCCAAATAAATTACAATAGGCCATAATTTATTATTATTTTAAATTTTAACAGACTCCTTTTTTCCCAATGATATATGATGTAATACATTTATATTTTAAAAATAAGTATTTTTTTTTCCTTTTTCTTTATTATAAATATTTAGAAATGTTTTTGGTATCTCAAGAAGAGTGGTTATGATGTCAATCCGAAGAGCTAATCCAGAAAAAAATAGCGCTTATAATGCAGTATTTAAATTTAAGAAGGTGAATAACTGCAAAAGGTCCACTTTTTAAGAAAAAAGTACCACCCCATTCATCAGGCTGGCTACAGGTCTGTACATACATACATACACAGTTTTGTAGTATTTTATTACTATATTTTAATTTCCTGTAGTATACTCAATGTAGTCGTGTTGTACTTAAAAAGATTACACTATGCACGACTTAAATATTAAAACAATCTACATATACATAACACAAACGTTTAAAAAGTTACTAGTATCCAGTAAACAAACGAATGCGCCTAAGCGTAAACACAAACAGTAACGTTGCAGACTCCATAACAGCATCTCTAATATAAACAAGCTAAAAGAAAGCTAAATGTGTACTTACTAAAGCACCTGCCGTCCTCAAAATCCTCCCTGGCACCTTCCAGCGAAAACGTGCCTCGGAAATTAACGACACAACAAAGTATGAGTCCACACGGTTTGTGTTTGTGTAGGTTTCCGTCGCGGACAGACTCGCGTGGTTCAGTGCGCATTCCCGTTGACAGGCGCGCGAACGTGTTCCGCTGTACACAAGTAGAGAGCGCGCGCAGCTCAAGTCCGTTTGACCAGTTGCGATAGAAACCAGTGCAATCGCTGATCACGGGCTCCACATATCCGCGCATACACGAGTGGAGCCTCCCACACGCGACAGACTGACTTCAATTTCCGGGGAAAATATCCCACAATTTGTGATTATGGCAGGCAGGTACGTTTACAAATACAGTTTTCTGCTTAATTCCTTTAAAGGTCTCTCGTTAAATGTAATGTTAAAAATACCCTGTATGAAAGCAAAATAAGTCTGATGTCTTAAAGGGTAGTTCACCCCAAAACGATCATTTTGTTATTAATTACTCACCTCATGTTGTTTCAATCCCCTAAGAACTTTGTACATCCTAAGATATTTTATCTTATTTAGATATTTAAGATGAAATGCAAGAGCTCTCTGCTCGACGCTCCGTAGATAACAACGGTACCGAAATGTCCAGAAAAGTCCAGAAAAGGAACCAAATATATTGTCAAATTCATTCATTCATTCATTTTCATTTCGGCTTAGTCCCTTATTAATCAGGGGTTGCCACAGCGGAATGAACCGCCAACTTATCCAGCATATGTTTTACGCTTGCACTTCCAGCTGCAACCCATCACTGGGAAACACCCATACACTCTCATTCACACACATACACTACAAACTATTTAGCTTACCCAATTCACCTATACCGCATGTCTTTAAACAGTGGGGAAAACGGGAGCACCCGAAGGAAACCCACGCCAACACGAGGAGAACATGCAAACTCCACACAGAAATGCCAACTGACAAAGCCGAGGCTCAAACCAGTGACCTTCATGTTATGAGGCGACAGCACCTTTTGTCAAATTATTGCATGTTACTTCAATGGTTCAACTGTAATCACTCGAAGCTCCAAGAACATCTTTGTGCGCCAAAAACAAACCGTAAAGCTGATTGGTGGTGCGTAAATAACCTTTTCCACACGACCATCCGCATCTTAAATAAAAAAATACAAATATTTATTATTTTGATGATTTACCACCTCTTGAAGTGACTATTTAAGAAATCATTTTATGGTCAGAATTAGCCATAGAATTAGAAGTATACATTTTTATAAAAGTGTTTAAAAGAAAAAAAAAACAGAAATTGGACATTTGTATACAATGAATACTATTTACTTGTGTTCAATAAATAAAGTTTACAAAAAAAAGTTTTTAATATTTAGATTTTTTTTGAACATTTATGTGTACAGTATTTATGTATTTATTATAGAGGGGCAGACTTAGTGATTTGGGGGCCAAAAGCAATTCCAGGTATTGGGCCCTGGCATTAAAACTCAAACCTCTCTTTTTCTATTGATATTTTGTTCTCTGTAGATTCTTTTTTTTTTTTTTTTGTATGAACTTAATAATTAACTAAATACAATAAATTCACAAATTAAAGTTCACAAACTAACTATATGTACAGTTAATTAGCCATATTTGTGATTTGATTTTAATATTAGCATGTCCAGAATAAAAGGAACGTTCCATTATTCGTGGGGGCCTGCGGTTTTAAAAAGAATAACATTAAAATCTTAATGATTATAGACAGATTTTACAACATATGATAGAAAATTTATGAAAAAGCTATATTATTAAAATAGTCTTCTTGGCATTGGTCGGGGCCCTAAAGGGTTGCTTGCCTCGCTTATTGGTTTAATCCACCCCTGACATTATATCATCTTTACATCAAATTACTAAAAATACAAATGGCCGCTTATGTGAGCTGTTTTTAACTCAGTGTCTATGGGCAGGACAGTCCAATTTGATGTTATTCTCTCTTCTGGCTATACCATTATCAGTCACAATTTTTTCTTATTTTCTAGAAGTCTTGGTAACACCATCACTAAGTTTTTCTTTTATTATTTCAGCAAATAGGATTGTAAAAAAATTATTTGTTTTATTCAACGACTGTTGTAAAACCCGGAAATGTGAAAAGGGTCCATAGTTTTGGTGATATTTTCTTGGCACACTTAAGAGACACTTAAACTTAGTGCCAACTAAAACATCATTAAAAAGTCACAGCCTACCTGAGTGTTGTTACTCACTTTATGATCACAGGGTGGGTGGCCAGGGTGGCTCTGGTCCACCTAATAAGGAGCTTGGTCCACCCAGGCCCAGTACAGAAACAAAATATTAGCAATATGATTTGTAACTGAAAAATCATCATGAAATTTGACCATGATGTGTTCTTTAAAAACATTCTCCAAGCAAGTCAGGATAATTTACAATCTTCATTAAAATCTTGCATTTTTAACAATTTAAAACCATTCAAGCAGCATTAGATGAAAAATAACTTAATTCTGCATAGCACTTTGATTTCTGTGCGCAACAACCAAAGCACTTATCTAAAAAATAGAAAGTAAAATAGAAAGTCTTAAAGAAAGCAAACATCAGACGCACCCCTGCCGTAAAATGCACCTCTGAAATGAAACAAATGTTTAATAATAGAGTTATGACACTAATGAGAGTGACTGTGGTGAGTTTCATGAATAGAACCCTTCCCTTACAGAAAATATATAATAAAAAAATTAACAGATTTACTTTAAATACACATTTTTTCATGTAAATGTTTGTTTAAAACCCACCAAAAAGCCTAATTTTAGAAACAGGCTCATTACATCAGTCTACACTACAGTTCATATATTATTTTAGATTTATTTGTAAACCTAGTGAGTGTTAAAATGCATTTCACTTCTTGTTCTTGCTTTATCCATCAAATAATAATCATATTACGTTTTAATCAATTTTGGCTTTTGATTTTTTTATTAATGTCGATTGAGAATGCTATGAAGGGGTATGAAAGGGGTGCATTTCACGGCAGAGGTGCGTTTCTCGGCACAACACTTGTTGTATTTTAACTGCCTGCTCTACCAAATGGTTGATAATAATAATAATAATAATAATAACAATAATTCCTTACATGTATATAGCGTTGTTCTAGACACTCAAATCACGTTACACATTTTTGGGAAAGGAATCTCCTCATCCACCACCATATTTTGACCACATTTGACTGTTTTAAATAATGGTTTACACTACACAGCATTGTTGGTTTACAAAAAAAACCCAAACCATAATCCTGTTGCACTACTACACTTGATTTTGGGTTTTATTGTAAATAAAAACAAGAAAATGTGTTAAATGAGAATCTGAAATATTTTATGGCATACTGTACTTAAAAAAAAAAGATGATTTAGTGTTAAAAAATGTTTTATTTTGATTATGTTTTTAAATAAATTGCTCTTAAATTTTTTCTGACCCACCTAATGTCACTGGGCCCACCTTACATTCCAAAGCTGGGGCTGGGCCTGATGTACACAGCACACAAATCTCCAGCAACTGGACCAAATGGGCCAATATCTCAAGAAAATGTTTCCAGCACCTTGTTGAATCTGTGCTAAAAAGAAGAGAAAGAGAGCAGTTCCGAAGAAAAGGGGGGGGGGGGGGGTCTGACAAAACACTAGCAAGGTGTTTTCATGTCTTCTACCGCCCTCTAATGATTTAAAATGGAAATTGCAGACATTTACTCACCCTCGTGTCATCTAAACCTTCATGATTGTACTGTGGGTAAAACGAAATTCATTTGTGGGTGAACCAATCAAAGTAAACACTATTACTATCTGTTATTGTAAGACTACCACACTCAAATAGAGTAAAAAATGTGATAAAACATGACAAAAATCCACATAATAATATTGCAGATAGATTTGAGGGTTTTTTAAAGATCCTCTATTATGGGTTTTTGAAAATGAGCTTCCATGCAGTGTATAACACAGCACTAAGTGAATGAAAACATCCAGCTGAGGATTAAATATGAAAGTGCACCGTGATTAAAACTATTGATTCTTTAGCGAAATAGTCAACTCAATAAAGTTGAATAAATGAATCGTGTTGGGTTGGGATCTTTTGCCTGAATGCGTTGACGTCGACGTGGTACATCACCAAATATGTAGTACCGGTTCCGGTAAAACGAGAATGCGCCTTTCCCTTCAGACACTAGCGGAGCACAGGGGATCACGAGACTGATCCTGACACGAAGATGACGATTACCTACAGATGGAGATTCGGCTGTGAGAAATAAAGGGTTAAAGCTAATTTTTTACAACAATACCACAGTACAGCCAACCTAGTGCTGTGTTTGTTCCTGTCATTTTTCTGATGACTGATACAATAACCTATGCTGCAACGCAGGATTTGCTGGCCGTTTGCTATTAAAGGAAAGAGCAGCAGAGACTATTATTTATGGGACTTTGTCAGACTTTGACAGGGACTTTGTCAGTAACTGTTACAGTTCATATGGACCAGTTTCTTCTTCCTCTGGATCATAACATCTAAGTGTAATTAAAATTGTTGCCTCATTCTCTGTAGTTTGCAAAATATGTGTTTAATTGTGTGTTGTAACTTGTAATTGCTTCATGTGGCTTGTAATCACTTTTCTTTTATAGGTCAGTGCTTGTACTTCATCTTTTAGATTAAATTTGAATGGAGCTATTCATATATTGTGTCCAAAACCACGTTGAAAACGCGACGCGTGCTTCTTCCTTTACTGATTTAAATGCGTTTCTGAACTCGCAATCCTCTGCCATTTGTCTTTGCTATGGCACAATGAGCTGTTCCTACACACGTGCGGCACGGTCAATTTTCAAAATAGTTCTTGGAATAGTTGTGGATTAATACTAAATGTGTGTCGTTGTTATTACCTGGGGTTATGGTTAAGAGTAGACTAATATTCTGGTGTTTAACTGCATTGCTTTATTGCATTCCTGCATTGGGCTCTCACATACTCTCTGCTACTTTATAACAGTGGTGGGCGTTTCTTTCCATCTCGCACTGAACCCAGTCGACCAATCACAACAGACTGAGTCATCGGACTAATCACAGCAGATTAGCGTCACGCAAAGGAGGGGTTTGTGAACAAATTAATCACTGAACAAATCATATGGGATAATTAGATTAAATAAATGCTATTAAAAGACAATGAAAGTGTTTTTTGACCTTACATGCATATCAGGTTGTTGGAGACCCCCAAAACTAAATTATGACCTTTTATAATACAAAATAGGGGCTCTTTAACCTTGTCATTCACTACTGTTATTAATGAAACATATATAAAACCAAAGTAAAGGCAACTTTAATTTATTTAAATAATCAACTGGATACAATATATACTATATATATATATAATGATCAGCAATGAGATGCATTAAAGAGCTCAACCATGCTTCGAAAACATGCCGAATGAAACCGCGTGACCGTGACAGCATGCATTAATGTAACGTCCCTGTAAACAGCCCTCAAAATGCAGTCGCTTGTGTGACAGGGATGCAAACATTTACCATAGCCCTTCAAGAAAATACTGGGCAGATACAGTGAAGAGTGATTTCAAGAGGTTATAAATATACAGTACAGCATAAACACCTCTACAATCAATCTATACCATTCGCAAAGTCAGTCTTGGAGAAAGTGGCTGTACATAGGAAACGTTAATAATAAAAAAAGAAGTCTTCGATCTAAGCTGGTGAATCTTTTGTGTAATTTCGATTGTACAGAGGCCTCATTTGACGTTTTCATTACACATGCCAGGGCTGCACAATATATCGCTTGAGCATAGATATCGCAATGTGTGCGTCCACAATAGTTACATCGCAAGATGCAATGTTGAATTATGAATATAAATAACCAGAAATCCACAGGTCAAAACACATGAGATTTGTGGAGACGCTGCAGAATTGAACCATTATAGAGTAAAACTTTAAAATTTACATGTGTTTTTAAGGCCTATGTGAACATTTTAAGAGTTTGAAGCATTTTAAGACAACATAAAGAGCATAAAATGTTTAAAATATATATATTATTGAATTATTTATATGAAGAAGACTATGGAATGCTCTTTTACATTTGATTATTCGATTTCTGTACGCGAATACTGTTAGACACTCCCCAGAAACCCATAAAGCACTGTTTATTTCACGTTAACATTTGCTTCATTGTGTTTATTTATGACTGTAGTTTGTTTATTATACAGTATGTATATAATAAATGACATAAAATATATTTATATTTCATTCCCCATCCAAATCATCCAAATCAATCTAAAGTAAGTTTCCAAAGTTTCCGTTCCACCACATCCCAATGGTGCTCCTTTGGATTGATATCTGGTGACTGTGGAGGCCATTTGAGTACAGTGAACTCATTGTCATGTTCAAGAAACCAGTCTGAGATGGTTCACGCTTTATGACATGTGATTGGCTGATTGGCAATTTGCATTAACGAGAAGTTGGACAGGTGTACCTTATAAAGTGGCTGGCGAGTGTATTTTACTAAATTTTACAATATCGTGCAGCCCTAACACATGCATTGAATTTTTAATCAGCTAAACATTCTAATGTGCAAAGATAAAATCCCTTATAGATTTTCCCAATTTCTCTAAACAACAAAAAAAATCTGCTTCTAAATATTATTTAAAGGTCATCAAAATCTTTAAAACATCCACATTTATAGTGATATGTATGTATAACCAGCTTTGTCTCCTCCCCCCTCCCCCAGCGCACATGCATATTTTAGTCAATATTACGCGTTTCCTTCAATAGTCAACATCCAGTAGAACAAACACAAGAGACTGACCGACTGATTTACACAGTCCAGAACTGCACCACAATGTGAGATTTCTTATGCATAGTAATAGTACCTACACAAAAGATAAAAATAAACCTCTAAAGGGAAGAGAGATAGAAAAAAACACAAGTACTATAAAATACAGCAGTTCAACATGCAGGGAAAAAAACAAAAAGTGGTGCTGAATTTAGTTAACAAGGTAAACCGACATCATACATTCAACCTACTTGTGCAGAAAAAGACTCCCCTGATACGTGGAAGCATGAGCTATAAATTTCAGTGGTGGAAAAAGCACCGTCACTCTTGACATTTGGAAATCTACAGCTAAATAGAGCGAACGAAACAAACGATCATAGAAAAATAGTCAACACGGGAGATACACGACAGTAGTGCACATTGAGTAAATCTCAACAGGGCTTTGGACTATTTTTGCTAACTTTAAAACTGAGCTTAAGCAAGTTACTCTATTAGCTTATCTAAAATCTCCAATTCTAATTTATCTACAATTCTACCATACCCTCCACCCCAAAAAAAACTCAACATAGGCTCATTCTGAAAACATAGCCCTATATACATTTCTGGAAATCGCGAATTATGTAGCCAGAAGTACGTATGGCTGCATTTCGTCTTTAAAACGAACGCTCGAGGAGGTATGATGTTGTTCCTTTTCACGCTTACCAGCTGACCGCTTACCTCCGTATGGACGGATTTCCCGATATTACCAGTTTGTCCAGTAGCTCACCATGTGCGTCAGCAAACTTGAGATGCAGAGAGGAGTTGACTACAACAACGATGTTCGAGTCTGGCAAAAAATGGTTCCAGAAAGCAGGTAAGACAAAAACAGAAGCCAAAAAATAAAATAAACAAGTAAATAAAAGGGTGAGAATGTGGTAAAATCTGAAAACGTAGTAAAAAAATCAGAATTTTCAGAATGGCACTCGCGAGAGAAATTTGAGATCTGAAAAAGCATACACATTGGCCTGTGGTGGATTTGCGAAAACAAAAACTGCAAAAAAAAGTAGCCCCTGGGACGTATTTGGCACTCTCCAGAAATGTAGATGGGGGTACGTAATCTGAATGAGCCTGGTTGCAAAAACTACACATGTACTGATGATGACCTATGCTACAGTTATAAGTATGAAAATGTAAGGCATACATTTGTGTCGAAAAAACAGACGAAACGTTGATTTCTTAAGTGAAAAGTCATGCATAGATCGCACAGAGTTATTGTATTTCTGCAAAAACGTTAGAGTATGCGTCTGATATAGAAATGGTAAAGTCGGAAATGCACGATTACATTGCATTTTGGTACTTCTAAACAGAAAAAGGAAGTGAAATAACTGTTACTGTCATGATTATAAGGATCATGTTATGTACAGTGAGAAGAACGGTCACAACTGTGGCGTTTCCTAAAAGTTATTTATGCTCTACATAAGTAACTTTATATATATACTACCCTATAAAAGTCTTGTTGCCAATCCAAGTTTTAAGTACAACAAATAACTTGACTTCTAGTTGATCATTTGGTATCAGTCAGAAGTGGCTTATATGAAAGGCAAAGGCCTCTACCAAAATAAAATATGATCATGCCTTGATTTTTTTTTAGCTTGGAGGACTGCATCCATACATCTCTGCAATGACTCAAATAACTTAGGAATAAAGTCATCTGGAATGGCAAAGAAAGCATTCTTGCAGGACTCCCAGAGCTCATCAAGATTCTTTGGATTTATCTTTAATGCCTCCTCCTTCATCTTACCCCAGACATGCTCAATAATGTTCATGTTTGGTGACTGGGATGGCCAATCCTGGAGCACCTTGACCTTCTTTGCTTTCAGGAACTTTGATGTGGAGGCTGAAGTATGAGAAGGAGCGCTATCCTGCTAAAGAATTTGCCCTCTCCTATAGTTTGTAAAGTATTGGGCAGCACAAATGTCTTGATACCTCAGGCTGTTGATGTTGTCATCTACTCTGCAGATCTCTCACACGCCCCCATACTGAATGTAACCCCAAGTCACCATGATATTTCCTTCACCAAACTTGACTGATTTCTGTGAGAATCTTGGGTTCATGCAGGTTCCAATAGGCCTTCTGCAGTATTCGTGATGCAGTTCAACAGACGATTCATTGGAAAAATCTACCTTCTGCCACTTTTCCAAATAATCAACTAGAAGTCAAGTTATTATTTGTTGCTTTTACAACTGGGATCGTCGACAAGACTTTTATCAGGTAGTGTGTATATGTATGTATGTACGTATGTATGTATATATATATATATGTATGTATGTATGTATATATATATATATATATATATATATATATATATATATATATATATATATATATATATATAAAACATGCTATGACCATAATTCTTAGAATTGGGCTTTGTTATGGTTGAAATAATAGTAATAATAACTAAAAAAAGAACGTGAATGAGATAGTTTCCAGGCGTGCTCCTGTTCACTATCTACAGCGCAGCAGACATTATAATACACAAACAAAGCTGTGTGAGTTGATATACAACAAGCACACACATATACAAACATATCTGTATTTTCCCTAATCGCATCCTGAATTGTCTCCTTGCTATATTTATACAAATTTTCAGACTTCATTGAAGAAAATGTAAAGGATTAAAATCTAATCTGTCATTTTATGTATATACTTCTACATAAATCTGATAAAACAAACATGATTTTTTGAGAAGGTTTTCAAGTTGAATGTCAGAGCCGTTAATTAAGAGCCTTTTATTATTTGACTAATTAAAATCATATATTGTTTGTATATATAGCTATGTAAAAAGTAATTCTGAGACCACTCGAAAGTTCTCATTTGCTCTGGATTTCTCGGATTTATTAGGTATTTGTGTATAATGTTACTATTAGGGATGCTCCGATCAATCGGCCTAAGATCGGTATCGGTCGATAATCACATTTAATGACTCGATCGGTACTGGCCGGTACTGCTTGTTTACGAGTTGACAAGCAGAGGTAGATGCACGTGCGCTCCTGTATATCATACATAGCCTATAGCAACCACAGCTCTTGAAGAGGTAAATGATGTGTGGAGGCGTGAACAATCGATTTGCTCACATCACAACAGCTAAAATATATACAGATGCGGTGTGACCTCTGTTTATACAGTCTATTGGCTTGTGTAAGTGATGGTCTCTTTGTTGTATATGCAACCAATGTATTTACCTTGTTTTGAGCTGCTGTGACACGAGTGGAGCGATTGTTTGTAATTAATCTTACCAATTTTTATATCTGTGTTATGTTATTTTCTGTAAACTGCTTCTGGCCATATGTTCACATCTAAATGGTAAAAATAGATGTGTTTAAGGGATTATGTGTAACATCCTTGATTTAATCTCTTAGGTAAGGCGAGATCACCATTTAAGTATCATCATGACAAGGAATCGGTACTCGGTATCAGCCGATCATCATGACAAGGAATCAGGACTCGGTATTGGCTGGAAAAATTCTGATTGGAGCATCCCTAGTTACTACTGTATATGTTTTATTTTATAAAGGTCTGATTACATTTCATTTAGGGCTGCACAATATATCGCTTGAGCATCGATAACGCTATGTGTATATCCGCAATTGTCACATCGCAGGAATAAATTATTTATTAAATATTAAAATAAATATATATTTTTTGTATAAAATTAATTATACAATAATGACCATGTTATTTTACGCTTGATTGTTACATTTTTGTATTTGTATACTGTTAGAACCATAAAGCACTGTTTCAAATGGCTCTGTCGTATGATTGTAATTGATTATATTTTATGTAGATGCACTGCATAGAAAAAGACTTGATCACCCCAGATGACCTAAATTATTGAAATCTTTTCAAATAGAACTGTTCAAATCATCTGGTGAAATTATATTCATTTCGCAAGATATATCGCAGCAAAACAAAATATCACAATGTCAGATTTCTCCAATATCATGCAGCCCTAATTTCATTCCGATTTCAAATAAAAATGGGCCAAACAGTGTAATTTAGTGTCATTTTGTTTTCAAAATATCACAGTTTTTCTGAACAACAAATGTTTTGATTTATTAAGAGTGAAAATCAGGGTTATTCCACCGAATTTTCATTTCCTAAATTCTATTGTTACTTTAGTCACCAGTTTTTTCATTTGTAAATGGATTACAAAATAAAACTATTAATTTTGACTCAACTTTATATCTATAAATCATAAATCCAGAGAAATTGAGAATATTTCTTTTTCAATCAAAATAAATGAATTAATGAATTAAAAGTTAAAGCTATTTTTTGTTCAATGAGAGGCAGACAATGCTAAGAAATTATACATTTGTGCTAAAAAAATCTATTAGAGGCTATATTATAAAAATCTGAAGATTACTAAATTAATTATTAAATGCAATTTATTATTAATTTGTCTTTATGTTTATGTATATATGCATTTTACTACCTAAATTAGATTTTTTGAGATGATTACCACATTAAGAATGAAAAATGTAAGCATTTTACTTTCTATTTAACTGAATCAATACTGCATCTATGTAGCATGTCTCTCTCCCTAAATTCTGAAAGAAATTTTCATGATGTTATTCTTCTTAATTTGCCGCCCCCTAGCGGAAGTAGAGGAGTAAAGCGGAGTCTCCATGCTGGAGACCAGAGTAGAAACACAAGCACACAGGAAAAAAACAGGTCCTGAGAGACAGCAGAGACCTGGGCGGACAGAAACAGTGCATGCTGCCGTGAACTGTACAAACACATGCATGAGTGACTCCACATCCCAGCCCCAGGTCCAAATCCTGGCCTTCCGGAAGCCAAAACGGCCCCAATCCCAGCGCCAATCCCCTGAACGAGACGCCCACAACTATCAGGACAGAACTTCATCCTCGCCCACGAAGGGCAGGTCCACGCTTCGCATGCCCTCCTCGCTCTCTTGTTTCCTAGGAAACAGACAAATGCGGAGGTTTAAAATAAGCGCACATGCCAGCCGTGCCAACCTGTCTACGGCAATGCAGACAAATGCAATTGTTAAGTGTGGCTTTAATTGTTAGGAAATTAAGTACATGGTATGGCATCAGTCATATGCTCGGGTCGCAAGGAGGCAGGGGAAGAGTTTTTAATGCAAGATTGGGCCTCCTTTTTACAGATCAATGTGTTATTTTCTTTTGCTGTCTAAAGCCAAATGCTATACAGGTGAATAGGGTAAAAAATGAACTAATAGTGTTCAGCATACCTGCACTGTTGATTGAATATATTAAGAATTACAGCCTTTTGGTGTGTATTAAAATGTTGTTTAAGTATTTGAACATTGTTTCATTAAATATGTGCTACTGTAAAATGCATTTCTAGCATAATTAATAGCATTAAGTCAAATACTTGTTTCCTTTTTTAAGGTGTTAAGAGTTCAAGGTTTTTAAAAAGGGGGTTTTGGGTATCTCTTTTGATTACTCCATCATTCGGAAAATATTGTAGACAGCCAGGAAAGAAAAGAAAAAGGTTTTGTTCTATTTATGAATAAAATATGAATATATCTCTCTGTCAAAGCCTTCAGAACAGATATGAATGAAACGATGAAGTTTGGTGTTTGTACTGTAGGAAAAAACTCATTTTGAGAAAACAGCCATTTAAAAATGTGTAGGCAAGGCACTTTCATTTCAAGTGTTTTTCATTCTAATGGAAATAAATCATCTAAAATTGCACTTTGAAGTTTGTCACACTTTTTTATTTGTGCCTGTAGATTTCAATAACAATACATTCATTCATTCATTCATTTTCCTTTCGGCTTAGTCCCTTTAATAATCTGGGGTCGCCACAGCGGAATAAACCGCCAACTTATCCAGCATATGTTTTACGCAGCGGATGCCCTTCCAGCCACAACCCAACACTGGGAAACACGCATACACACTTGCATTCACACACATACACTACGGCCAATTTAGTTTATTCAGTTCACCTAAAGCTGTGTCTTTGGACTGTGGGGGAAGCCGAAGCACCCGGAGGAAACCCACGCGAACACGGGGAGAACATGCAAACTCCACACAGAAACGCCAACTGACCCAGCCGGGGCTCGAACCAGCGACCTTCTTGCTGTGAGGCGAATGTGCTACCCACTGCGTCATCATGACACCCCAATAACAATCCTTTTTTTTTTATCTGTTTTCTCAAAATGGGTTTTTATCGTGCACTAAGACATAAATCTCCCCTTCAGAAGCACTTACACCACACACATACACCAAACTTTTTAGTTTTATATAGTTTTATTGATATGTGTAATCTGAAGGCTTTGACAGAGCGATATATTCATACATAATTTGGTTCTTTATATACAACATATATTTAATTCTACAAACAATTGGAGAAAAGCATGCAACTGAGCGTGCTTAATTAAAGAATTACTCATTTGCATATTTAAATATGTCATTATAGAATATGAAATACAAAACCATTTAAAATTCTTAATGTATTCAATCAGCTGTGGGGTAGTAGGATATTTTTATTTATTCTATACACCTTCCGTGTCTTTCCTTAATGATAAATGAAAATAAACTGAATAAGAATTATATACTGAAATAATTTATTAGACATTGAAAGTAACAAATATATATCTAAGATGTAACAACCAAAAATATAAAAAAAAATTAGGAATGCTCTTACAGTAATAAAATATTGTTCAATAGGGCAACACACATTTTCATTCTAAAAATCTTAAAAATTGCCTTAAATGGGTTACTTTCCCTTTTGTAATTGAGATCATGTGTACTTTTAACATTGTGAAAATGTCTTCACCATGACATGACATGTCTCAGATGACCATCCAGCTTCAGTTTTGAATTTTAGTTTGATAAAGAGCAGGCTGCAATGTCAAAATAAAAAAAGCAGATTTGCCCGTTCAAGGCACAGAGGTTGTGTTTTAGTGTTTTCTGACACTTTGCGAAAAACAATGAAAACGTTAATCTGCTTCTTGTGCTACTAAACGTAAAAAGTGACAGTCTTTGTCCATCTTATTTTTATAAATAAATAAATGTATAAACTAGTCTATATGCTCATCACGTATGCTCATTATTAAAATTAAAATCTGATTAAAAACAAAAGCTATTAAAAGTCTATAAACATCAAGATAACAGTTAATAATGTATACATCTAATGCAACTTCTGATATGCAAGCAAATAAACTTGTTTCTATCTATTGCTGCCATTTTAACCAGCCTTACACTTTCATTATTTTACATTGTCGCTCTGAATAAATTGTAATCTTTTATAAGGTACTTTGTATGTGTATATGTGGGTATGTATATGTGTGATTTAATTGTTTGTATCAAATGCCAAACTTTGCTGCAAAAAGAATCTACCTACGGGTACTAATAAAGTCAACTCATCTCAACTCATGAATCATTTCTATTAATAATAGAAATTAATATTAATAATGTTATAATTATTTGTTTTCTTTCCTATCCTCAATAAGATATTACAGTCTAAGCAGGTGTTTGTAATAAACAAAATGTGATTTACTCTGCACCCCTCCTACCGGGACCCCTGCAAGGAGGCACATGAGAGACTGACTACCATGTTTTTGTGTACTGGGGAGGCCGCATGCAAATGTACCCAGTCCGACAAACCAATCAGAGTCTCGATAAAAAAAATGACCATGGCAGGGCGGCAAATCAGGATGCTGCCCTCTTTAAAATGCATGCAGATATTCAGAAGGACTGGATAAACATCGTCTTGAACTGCCCAGGACATACATGAACTGACTTATAATATTATATAACACATGCAAAGTATAAATGCTTGATATGCTAAAGGTTGATTATTAAAAGTACAGCTAAAAACATACAAAGGGGGTTTTAGGGGGATATCATGAATATTTTAGATATTTTAGATACCCCAGTTCTGAAAACAAAATCATACTGTAAAATGCAATATAATCAAAAATATCAGATTTGATCATTCTCTTTAACCTTTATTTAATTCACAGAGAAAAGATGTTTTCATGTTTTCATTGAACAAACATCATTAAATTCTGTAAATATAAACACCTTTCAAAAAAATGTTAGGACAGAGGCATGTTTAAAGCAAAAAATGACCATCATTTTAAAGGACACTGCATTGCATGACACTGCAATGACACAGTGGAATGAACCGCCTACTTATCGAGCATATGTTTTACACAGCGGACGCCCTTCCAGCTGCAACCCATCACTGGGAAACATCCACACACACTCATTCACACACATACACTACGGACAATTTAGCTTCCAATTCACCTATACCACATGACATGTCTTTGGACTTGTGGGGACACCAGAGCACCTGAAGGAAACCCACGCCAACACGGAGAGAACATGCAAACTCCACACAGAAATGCCAACTGACCCAGCCGAGGCTCGAACCAGCGACCCTCTTTATGACACTTCACTTTTTATATATTATTTGAATATATAACTGTATATATTACTGTGGTTTATTGTTTTTTTTCTCATAAATTATGTGCATGAGTATTATATTTCATCTGATGTTGCTAAATAATGTTTATTGCATTACTTTAGAGTATGTGTTACCAGTGTGTAGTATCTGTGTGAATGACACTTAGCGCCTTCTATGTATTAGTGTTTACATTATTAGATCTCAGTGTATCTTCAGGAGTCACAGGGATTCATATGGACTTGTTAGTATGTGTTTATTTTTAATCTCAAACACGAGTGACTATTGACTTACATTAAATAAATCATTAAACACCACAGATTCAGCCAAAAAATATTCTTTAATGTTCCACTGAAAAAAAGTCACCTACAGTACATTTGAAATGGCCTGAGGGTGAGTAAATTTTCTTTAAATTGGTCAACAAAACAGCTTGAAATCTTTTCTTTCATTTTAGTCAGTTAAATGAAAGTTAAAGGAAATCTCCACTTTTTTGAAAATAGGCTCATTTTACAAGTCACTTAGAGTTAAACGGTTGGGTTTTACCTTTTTTGAATCCATCCAGCCAATCTCTAGGTCTGGCAAGAGCACTTTTAGCTTAGCTTAGCATAATTCATTGAATCGGATTAGACCATTAGCATGTTTTTCAAATAAAATAAAAAAAGAGTTTTAATAATTTTCCTAACTTTCCACCTTTAAATAATAAAATAATCAAAAAATTTAAATTTCTATTTAAACATTTTTGAGCGAGATGCTAATGGTCTAATCTGATTCAATGATTTATGCTAAGCTAAAAGTGCTCCCGCCAGACTGAGATTGGCTGAATGGATTCAAAAATTGTTAAAATTCAACTGTTTAACTCAAGGATGAGCATGTTTCCGAAAAAGTGAAGTATTTCTTTTAAGAGAATTGCCAAATCACAGATTCTTGATTTCACTGCATTTTACAAAATCTCTCAACTTTTCAGAATTGGGGTTGTGCATGCACAAAATGCTGTGTAAGGTAGGGGAAACACAAGCGGTAGGTAATTCACTCTATTCTTTAAGTTTTTATCTGAAAAGCATGCTAAGAAAAACACCACACCATTCATTTTAAGTGCAGATCATTCAATATGAATATGACCATTATCTCCTACATACAGTATAATAGAGGTGGAGGAGAGTGAACAGGACATGGGTGGAGCGCTAACAGGCTAGCGGAGCTTTACCTGGGGTTACTGAGATTGCGGCAGTATTTCAAACTCCCTGCTCTGCCTTTTCTAGACGGTAGGAGAGATGCGGATACATGAGCATTCTTATATCGGAACGTTTCTATCAGATATTCCTGAAAACACCACTAAAGGAATGTGTCATGCTAAATATAACTCACACATGCTAATGATCGCCACAGAAAATAATTTACACTTGTTCCCTGGTTTTTTAAAGCTTGCAAAATGTGTGTAATGGCTTTTTGCAAAGAAATTATTAATCAAGCTAGCAAATAATTGTGATGGAATCTGCCATAGGGTGCAAAGTTGTAAATAGGGCGCTTATAAGATCATAATTTTAAAGCTGTGAAAGAGTAATCACGAGTCATCTGTATCTCAAATTAAGGCCTAAATCAAAGTAATCACTAGTATTTCATTCATTCATTTTCCTTCGGCTTAGTCTCTATTTCACAGATTGCCACAACGAAATGAAACACAAAATATTCCAGCAAATGTTTTACGCAGCAGATGCGACCCAGTACTGGGAAACATCCATACACACACTCATTCACACACACATTCATACACTACGACCGATTTAGTTTATTCAATTTACCTATACCGCATGTCTTTGGACTGTGGGGGAAACCAGAGAACACGGGGAGAACATGCAAACTCCACACAGAAATGTCAACTGGCCCAGTCAGGACTCGAACTAGTTTTTTGTTGTTAATTTCAACAGTGACTAACATGCTACTTATCAGGTTACCAAAAAATCGCTTCATCTTGTTAAACACAGCTTAATCAGTTGCCATGTTACATCTTTGTTATAGTTATTGATTATACTACAGAATAATTCAGTATTAATGAATTTTATTAATTGTGTTTACCTTCTTGACTTCTTTTTTTTCTCACATTTCTTGTCAGAAATAAATTGAGTGTTTTTGTTTTCAGATGAGCATTCCAATTGACTGGATGGGTTTTGTAAAGGCAATGCTATAAAAATGTTTTGTATGTGTATATATATATATACATACATATATACATACATATATATACATACATACATCCATACATATATACATACATATATATACATACATACATCCATACATACATATACATATATATATATATATATTTTTTTTTTTATTCCAAATTTTTTAGGTTTTTTTGCACTGCTTTATTTTTATTTCTCAAAACTTAATTTTCCCTTTGCAATTCTTTATTTTTGTAAGCAAAATGTATTTTTATTTCTCAAAAAAAAAATTTGCTTTGCTATATTTGGAGATTTGCATTTATTTATTTTTTTGCTCAATACTTTATTTTTTGTTTGCAACTTTCTTTTATTTTGCAAGTATATATGGCCCCAGATTGACTTCATACAGATGGGGCAGCAAAGTGAAATGACAGACAAACACAAACTGTGTGCAAATACTGAAAAAAGATGTTTGTTTACACTAACAGAACAAAGAATATGATGCACATAAACTATCATCACAGTGAAAAACTGCTGTCACGGACGTCTATACGCAAAAAACTATTAATAAGCCAAACATGTGGAGCGGATAATTTGCAGCTCCACTTGCTCCGACGAGTGCTATGGAGATCACATGGTGCATCAGTGTTTTATAGCGAAAGTCTGAAGATGTTTTCCAGAATGAAAGAGAAAGTTGTTCTGTTACAGAAGCAGGTATTAGATTATTTTTACACTACTCTTCTTTTCAAATTAGTTTATGCATGATTTAATGATTAGCTTATTATTATTGAATATTTAAAAATGTTCAAGATTATCTCGTCTTAAGTGTATCACACTGATACTTATACTAATTAATTATACAAGTAATATAAATTATTTACATTCATAATCATGTTCAACTCCTGTCTCTATCTTACTTTATAATTAGTAATTTTATAATCAGTATTTTATGCCAGTGTCCAGTCCCCTGGATCAGAGGGCCTATTGACCACCTCCGTACACACTGCTCTCTGGTTTAGAAAAGGCTTTCCTCTCCACACCAGCCATCTCAGTCCCCAGTGAAAGAGTTTGTTTTCAGCAGGGAACATCGTAAATGTGCAAAGACCTCAGCTTATGCCAGAAAACATAGATATGCGGATTTTTTATTTTTTTTTAATGTATAAATCCAGCACAGTCACAGTTTTAGTTTGTTTATATTAATGAGTCTTTTTTAGTTTGTATTAGAGCAATTCCAGCGTTATGGATGTGACATTTGCAGTAAAAACTCAAAACATAAATTCACATAGAAAGTATACAATAACATTATATTGACACATCTGTTTATATTTTCCAAAACAACTGACCACAGAGTTATGAGAGCAGAAAAATATCAATCTTTAAACATTTTTTATACTTTCAATGAGAAAAACAAGCATGCGTTATGGATGTGACAAAAAAAAGTCTGTGAGTTTACAGTCTACAACATACTTTGTAGAAATTCTGTCAATTAAACTGCACAACCCAAAAGAAACAATGCTCATCAAACAGATACGAGTCGGCTCACTAAAGAACAAACATGATTGATTTTATTTTATTTAATATCTTTTGCATTTATGAGGAAAAAGTGTCGTTATGGATGTGACATCTTTCCGTTATGGATGTGACACCTGTGAAATTGCCACTTGTGTGATTTTGGCAAATTAAATATAATAGTTTTAAACACTGACAGATACATTTAGGAGTATTTTTAAAGTACTGTAAAATACTTGCTTACACAAAAAATGTAGAAACGGTTTCCCTATTTTGGTGAAAACTTAATTTTTTGCATGGCAAGGTTGACATTTGCATGGAATTACTCATTATTATTATATTGTGGGGAATGTGTTTTTAAAATAGCAATTGAGTTTTGAAAATATATTATTTTGCGAAAAATGTGCAGCATTTGAGAGAAAAAATGAAAGGGCTTTTGTTCACCTTAAATTTGTTTCAAATAATTGTGTTAATAAATCGAGACTAAATCGTATCGTGAGATTAGTATAATGAATTGTATCGAATCATGAGTCAAGTGAATCGTTTCATCCCTACTAGCAAGAGTTGTACAGCATTATTTTTGTGGAAACCTTAAAAGTTTTCCTAAGTGAATAGAACATTTATTTGCATAAACAATTTTCATAAATTGAATGCATCCTTGCTAAATACTTTAACGAGTAACTTGCCAAAGTGCATTACTATCAACATATATTTTAGGTCTTATTTAATTTACTTAAGAAACTAGTCAAAATTATTTTCTGTGGAAATGATGTGCATAGACTCTGAGCTCTTTTTAACCTGAAAACACACTGAACTTTCTTATTATATACAGTAGTAGTATATATAAGATCTATACTATGAAGCTGGCCACAGAAGCCATAAAAAATCTTTGACCATAGAAACCACTACAGAGGTCCATGTCAACATTCAAGATGTCTGTTCCAGTTAAAGCCTTACATTTCTAATGAGGAAGACTTACGATAGCATGTGTCCTGGTGCGGCGGGACTTCGGTCTTCCCTGCGGCCCCAATCAAATGGGTTCCCAAAAGAACGCTTGCGCAACATCGTCCTAACCAAGATCTGTAGCAGAAAGCAAATGTAATTAACTCCAAAAAACAGACAACAGGGTAATTAATCTGCTTATTCATGCGACGAGGGTTATTAGCATTGAATTTGTTATGTGTGCTCATGAAACAGAACAAGCTGCAAAGTCAAATTCTGTGGAAAAAAAGTCAGAATTGCAATAAATGAAACAATAAACTAAATTTCAGACGAGATATTAAGTGAGAGTTGTCAGAAAGCCAATAAACTCACAACTGCAGAAAATAAAGTTGCAATTCTGAACAAAAAAGAAAGAATTGTGTGATTTAAATGCAGAATTGAGAGATTTTAAGTTGATGAAAAATCTGTAAAAGAATAAAGTTGCAATTCAGACCAAAATAAAATAAAATTGTGAGATAAAAACTTGAAACTGTGAGATATTAAGTCAAATATGTGAGAAACCTATAAACTTACAACTGCAGAGAATAAAAAAGGAAAAGAAAGAATTGCGACAGAATAAATTCAGAATAAACTAAGAAAGTATAAACTTATAAACTCAGAATTATGAAGAAAGTGTGAGAAAGCCTGTAATCTCACAGTTGTAATATACACTCAGTGGCCACTTTAGTAGGTACACCTGTTAGCGCAAATTTCTAACCAGCCAATCACACGGCAGCAACTCAATGCATTTAGGCATGTAGACATGGCCAAGATGATCTGCTGCAGTTCAAACTGAGCATCAGAATGGGGAAGAAAGGTGATTTAAGTGACTTTGAACGTGGCATGGTTGTTGGTGCCAGACGGGCTGGTCTGAGTATTTCAGAAACTGCTGATCTACTGGGATTTTCACGCACACACAAGAGAAAATGGTCCGAAAAAGAGAAAATATCCAGTGAGCGGCAGTTCTGTGGGTGCAAATGCCTTGTTGATGCCAGAGGTCAGAGGAGAATGGCCAGACTGGTTTGAACTGATTTAAAGGCAACAGTAACTCAAATAACCACTCGTTACAACCGAGGTATGCAGAAGAACATCTATGAATGCACAACACGTCCAACCTTGAGGCGGATGGGTTACAGCAGCAGAGATCACACTCCTGTCAGCTAAGAACAGGAAACTGAGGCTACAATTCACACAGGCTCACCATAACTGGACAATAGAAGATTGGAAAAACGTTGCCTGGTCTGATGAGTCTTGATTTCTACTGCGACATTCGGATGGTAGGGTCAGAATTTGGCGTCAACAACATGAAAGCATGGATCCATCCTGCCTCGTATCAATGGTTCAGGCTGGTGGTGTAATGGTGTGGGGGATATTTTTATTAGTACCAATTGAGCATCGTGTCAATGCCACAGCCTACCTGAGTATTGTTGCTGACCATGTCCATCACTTTATGACTATAGTGTACCCATCTTCTGATGGCTACTTCCAGCAGGATAACGCACCATGTCATAAAGCGCGAATCATCTCAGACTGGTTTCTTGAACATACAATGAGTTCACTGTATTCAAATGGCCTCCACAGTCACCAGTTCTCAATCCAAAAGAGCACCTTTTGAATGTGGAGGAATGGGAGATTCAAATCATTCAGACCTGCCTGATGCTATCATGTCAATATGATCCAAAATCTCTGAGGAATATTTCCAGTACTTTGTTGAATCTATGCCACGAAGGATTAAGGCAGTTCTGAAGGCAAAAGGGGGTCCAATCTGGTACTAGCAAGGTGCACCTAATAAAGTGGCCGGTGAGTGTATAAACTCATAACTGCAAGAAATAAATGGAAACAAATTGATATACACTCACACTGAGGAGGAAAGGCTAGAACTGCAAGACATAAACTCAGAATTGCAAGAAATAATGTCAGAAGTGCAATATATGTGTTCAAATTGATGAAACATGAACAGAATTGTGAGAAGTAGCAAGAAGATTATGAGAAACGTAGAAATTCGCAAATTGCTAAAAATAAACACACATCTGAGTGAAAAATAAATCTAAAATGCAAAGTATAAACTCAATTTTCTGGAAAAATTGTACCAAAAAAATGTAAAAGCCAAAAATAAGCTAAACTTTATTTTTATTCTCTGGTGGAATAATCATGTGCTGAGGTTATTAGCATTGAATACATTAGGTGTGTTGATAGAAACAGAATGAGGGTTTGTCTAAATGGGCCTCCAGTGTAAAGCTTGCGATCTCACCACGGTGGCCAGGCTGGGGATGTGCTTGACGGAGTTTTCCACCTCCTCCTCTGTCACTTCTATCAGGCTGCAGCAGTTGTCGTCCTCTGGGGGAAGTGGCTCAGCGCCGTGTCGCGTCACCCATGGGTGCACCTGCAACAACAACAACACCACAAAAATCCGGCTTCTATATCATTCATTAACTCAAGACCAGTGACTGCCCTATATTCACTGAGGAAGTGCTTTTTTTTATAGGGAAGGGTTATTTTTAGACCAGTATGCAAGTATGGAGGCTAATTGTAAGATATGAAAAGATGCTTACAAAACAAATGTTCGAGGTCAGAAACTGTTTTTTAAGGAATGTATGTTTTTATTCAGAAAGGATACAGTAATTTGACTGGAAGAGATGGTAAAGATATTTATACATGCAATAAAATGTGTTTCATTTGAACTTCATTCATTCATTCATTTTCTTTTTGGCTTAGTCCCTTTATTAATCCTGGGTCGCCACAGCGGAATGAACCACCAACTTATCCAGTATATGTTTTACGCAGCGAATGCCCTTCCAGCCACAACCCATCACTGGGAACACCCATACATTCTCATTCACACACATACACTATGGACAATTTAGCTTACCCAATTCACCTGTACCACATGTCTTTGGATTAGTGGGGGAAACCGGAGCACCCGGAGAAAACCCATGCAAACGCAGGGAGAACATGCAAACTCCACACAGAAATGCCAACTGACCCAGCCGAGGCTCGTACCAGCGACCTTCTTGCTGTGAGGCGAGAGCGCTACCCACTGCATAAAAAAATACTATACACTACCTGACAAAAGTCTTGTCGTCGATCCCAGTTGTAAGAGCAACAAAAAATAACCTGACTTCTAGTTGATTATTTGGAAAAGTGGCAGAAGGTAGATTTTTCCAATGAGTCATCTGTTCTGCATCACAAATACTGCAAATGACCTTTTGGAACCTGCATGGACCCAAGATTCACACAGAAATCAGTCAAGTTTGGTGAAGGAAAAATCATGGTTTGGGGTTACATTCAGTATGGGGGCGTGCAAGAAATCTGCAGAGTGAATGGCAACATCAACAGCCTGAGGTATCAGGACATTTGTGCTGCCCAGTCTGCCCATTACATTACAAACCACAGGAGAGGGCAAATTTTTCAGCAGGATAGCGCTCCTTCTCAAGCCTGGTTTATACTCGACGCGTCCGCTAGTTCGCTTGAGTGCGCGCGGCGAATGTGACGTCATCGCGGTGTTAGCGGAAGTTCGCTTTGAGTGCGCGCGACATGATTTCGGCTGGCGGTGCGCACGGCATTTTTTGAGACCCAAGCGAACAGTGCGCGCGGCGCCGCGTTTGATTTGAGTTGAATATGAACCACTTTGAAGAGATTTTGACTGAAACAGTACAACTGTACTCATATCTTTATGATCCGTGATCATACAGATAACCTGATGAACAATAATTCTTGGCTAGAAATTGCAACAGCAGTGGGAAAGGAGGAAAGTTTATGTTAAAAGGTTTGGAAAAACCTGAGGGATGAGTTTGTTAAAGCCAAAAGAGGCCATGGCAAAGTGGAGACCCAGTACACAATTAAAGAAACATGTTTATCCACCAGTCATAGGTTTTACACTGATGTATATATTACAATTTTGAATTTAAAACAATTTAATAACTACAAAACTAAAACGAATTAAGAAATTATTGCTTTGAAAGCTGGAAATGAATATTTGAACCTTTCGGTTTACACTGATGCCTGTTTTTCTAGGCTTTATTGGTGATAATGGTCAGGAATGTTGGACCATTATTACCCTTTTAGCATAAGTAAAGGACAGAAACTAGCCAAACAGTTAATATGTGACTTGTGGAGCGGCTAAATCTAAAAATCTAAATCTATTTTTTAGTGAGTGTGCTTTTTTTTTGCTTTTATTCTTGCCATAATAAAGAATATATTTGTAGTGCAGCCCATGTTCTCTTGTCATTAATATTTTAATAAACTTTAATAGGTAAAACTGTCTGAGACATGAACAAAAGCAAGTGATGCATCAAATTTGATTAAAAAAAATCTTGAATTGTTATAAAGATCCTTATAATCATTAAAATAATTTATAAAAACAATAATAATAATGTTAAAAAATCGTGAATGATATTAATGATATGACGTAGTTCCGGAAACTTTCTACCTCTCTGGTTATCTGTCTGTCTTTACGGTCAGTTACTTTTGACCGCCCCCTGTCGTTTTAAAGAATATCACAACGGCGAACACGGCAAGTATAAAAGCCTCGTCCGTTTCGCGAGGTGCGCGCGCAGTCAGCGGAGGTGCGCGATGCGGCGCCAGGCGAAAGTATAAATCCAGCTTCATACTTCAGCCTCCACATCAAAGTTCCTGAAAGCAAAGAAGGTCAAGGTGCTCCAGGATTGGCCAGCCTAGTCACCAGACATGAACATTATTGAGCATGTCTGGGGTAAGATGAAGGAGGAGGCATTGAAGATGAATCCAAAGAATCTTGATGAACTCTGGGAGTCCTGCAAGAATGCTTTCTTTGCCATTCCAGATCACTTTATTATGAGTTATTTGAGTCATTGCAGAGATGTATGGATGCAGTCCTCCAAGCTCATGGGAGTCATACACAAAATTAATTATTTTTCCACTGAACATATACATGACTTTATATTCTATACTGTACATTATTTCTGTTAAGTGACAAGACTTTTGTCTAAGCAAAGTCAGACTTTACTGTCCTAATTAAATATCAAGGCATAATCATATTTTATTTTGGTAAAATAAGTGTAATCTAGAGGTCTTTGCCTTTATATATAAACCACTTCTGATACCAAATGATCAACTAAAAGTCAAATTATTATTTGCTGTTTCTAAAACTTGGATAGGTGACAAGACTTTTGTCAGGTAGTGTATACCAACAATTCTGACACTCAAAATTGCCTAAAAGTCTATAAAATTGTGTTTCACAACATTATTATAATTCTTATCTGACAAATTCAGTCTTGGTTGGTATAAGATTCATTCATTCATTCATTTTCTTTTCGACTTAGTCCCTTTATTCATCAGGGGTTGCCACAGTGGAATGAACCACCAACTTATCCAGCATATGTTTTACGCAGCGGATGCCCTTCCAGCCACAACCCAACACTGGGAAACACCCATACACTCTTGCATTCACACTCATACACTATGGCCAATTTAGTTTATTCAATTATATATTATATATAATCCAATACAATAAAATACAATTATATTTATTTGTTTATAATGGCACGAAGGCTCAGTGGTTAGCACTGTCGCCTCACAGCTAAAAGGTCGCTGGTTCAAGTCCCGGCTGAGCCAGTTGGCATTTCTGCGTGGAGTTTGCATGGGTGTTCTCTTGGGTTTCCTCCAGGTGCTCCGGTTTCCCCCACAGTCCAAAGACATGTCCTATAAGTCAATTGGCTTAACTAAATTGGCCGCAGTGTATGAGTGTGTGTGTGTGGGAATGCGGGTGTGTATGGGTGTTTCCCAGTACTGGGTTGCGGCTGGAAGGGCATCTGCTGTGTGAAACATATGCCGGAATAGTTGGCGGTTCATTCCGCTGTGGTGACCCCTGATAAATAAGGGACTAAGCTGAAGGAAAATGAACTTTTAAAAGACTTTTTGACCCAGATGCTTGTTTTTTTGTTTAATCATAGTTCTCAGGAAAACACTACAGCTTCTGAAATCACATGTTCACTCAAGGATAACATCACTCGTATGCTAGAGTCACACTGACCTTAATTTGTGGGACGGTGATTCTGGTTTCAGGGTTCTTGTCCAACATTTTAAAAAGCAGGTCCTTTAAGTCATCCGATATGTCCGCACTGTTAAGTAGAGCAAAAGCACTATCAGTGTCAGAACAGTGGGAGGAGGACAGTCTTTCCGACCCAGGAGAAATACTCACTTCTCTGGAAGCTCCACCGGTTGGGTCTTGATCTTCTGATGGAGGCTCAAAATGCGCTCATCCATAAAAGGACACTGGAAAGAGGAAGTCAAAAGAGCATTTGGGCTAAGTACACTGCTGGTGAAAATTTGGAGAATGAGAAAGATTTTTAAAAGACACCTACTTTGCTCAGCAAGTGTTTTTATTCAACCAAAAAATACAGTTAAAACTGTAAGTAATAAAATATGACTGCAATTTAAAATAACTATTTTAACTACTATGCAACATTTTCAGCATCGTTACTCCAGTCTTCGGTGTCACGTGATATTTCAGAAATGATTATAATATGATGATCTGCAGCTCAAGAAACATTTATTATTATTTTCATTAGTGCTGAAAAGTGTCGTGCTGCTTCATATTTTTGTGGAAACTTTATGCCATTCAAAAGTATACAATTAAAAACGTATATCTTCTATAATTCTCAGGATCTGGAAATCAAAGGAGGCCTCTTCCTTTCAGCAGTGGACAGTAGAATTAGCCACACAACTTTATGAACAAAGTATACTTATACTATAAAAAATGGTCCAAGTACTTAAACTATTTGGAAATGGGTCAAAGATTACAATGAATGAGAAATATTATGACAGTGTAAATTTGATTGAGTTTATAAGGACGGATTTTATTTATGTTTTAACTGTATTTAATTATAGCCAAGTTGTGACCGCAATGCCTTAGTTGGGGACTAGTTTGTTAGGACAGAGATACTGTATACAATGGACCCTTTTCACAAGCCTCTTATGACGTGTTTAACGGTCATCAGCATCTTAAATCCTTGAATGTTTTTAATGTTTAGATTTTTAAAAACATATGAACATTTATATGTATTTATGTATATATTATATATTATCTTTGCTTCAAATTACAATAAACGAATTACAGCTTGTGCGAGGCTTTTCTAATTCAGCATCTATGGGGCAGTACAGTAAATTTGACGTTATTCTCTCCTCTGGGTGCTGTCATCAGTCTCACGCAATATTTTTCCTTTTTCTGAAAGTTTTTATAACATCATCATGAAGTTTCTCTTTTATTATTTGAGCAAGTAAGATTGTAAGAAAAATATTTGTTGTATTCTCCCATTCACTGCACTCTAAGTTTTCCCAACTATGACGACTTCCACTACTGAGAAACCCGGAAATGTGAAAAGGGTCTATTATGTATTATGCTTAAGAATCAATAAATCTTTAGTTAATCACTAAAAATGTTTTTTAATTCATCAAGGACACATTTAATTTTTCAAGTTTAAAAGACATTTATAACCATAACAATAATATTAACAATAATAAACATTTTATTTTAAATACATGCAGTTTTTTAAAAAATTTTATCAAAGACTTCTAATAAATAAAATGTATCACACAGGGAAAAAGTTGATAATTATCGAGCAAACATCATTCAGTCAATATTAAGGATTGAATGCCAATAATAATTTATCTTAATAGCACAGAAAATCATCATATTATAATGATTTTCCAAAGGATCATGCGAGACTGAAGACTAGAGAAATGATGCTGAGAATTCAGCTTTAAATCCCATGAATAAATTACATTTTAAACTACATTCAATAAAAAAAACATTTTAATTTCTAATAGTACTTGAATAATATTTTACTGTATTTTTGATCAAATAAAACAGCCATGGTTTCACTTATTTTCTTCTTTTAAAAACCTCTTAAAGTATTACCTAATTGTTATGATTTTGTTGGCTCACATTGCTAGTTTTGTAATGAACAATTCAACTGTGCATGTCATTAAGAAAAACAAAATGTTTGCTCTAGAAATCTAAAACTGCACTTCCTGTCTGAGGTATTGGATGTGGTAAACAAACTTAACCACACCCCTCCAACTGTCAGTTTTGACAGCGTTATGACAAAAAAAAAATCAGAAATGGTGAGGAGGAGGTGTCTGTTAGGTTGTAATTACTCTCCCAAAACCCTTTTCCCGCTCTTTCCAAAAGAAATGCCTACTTTACTACATCCATTCAGCTCGCAGAAAAAAAACAAGCCATGCCACTGTTTTCTCATGTAATATTCTGTTTCTCTAGGAACTGCGTCACAATACAAAAAAACACTGTCGCAGCTTTCGGTTTATGTGGACTTTAACTTCTTAAAACTTCTTTAAAATCATACTGAATGCAAACCATTGACCTGAAATGTATTTTATGTCAAATATGAAGATCAAAACAGTACGTACTACTCCGAAGATGAAACAGTACAAGGTGACTCCCATCGCCCACACGTCCAGCGCCTGTAAAACACGATATTAACTTGATTAGATCTCAATTGGACAGGCTATTAGTGGCTCGCTCGGAGAAAAGAGCTTTGGACCTTTCCAGAGAAGTTCTTGCGGGTCTCTGAGAGGGTTTCCGGGGCGAGAAACGCCGGCGTTCCCACTGTGCTGGTCAGCAGCGCATCTGCTCCTTCAAACTGGTTACTGACACCAAAATCAGCAATCTTGACATGGCCATCTTCTCCCAAAAGCAGATTGGAAGGCTTGATGTCCCGATGAATGATTTTCTGATAATGTACTGGTGAAGATGAGTAGTCAACGTCAGTTTTCATTGTTATTTAATGCGCTCTTTTACTGCAGCCTTAAAAGCTTTCTAAAAACCAAAAGCTTCAATCTAATTGGGGATTATGCTGTATTGGGAATTTTATTTTATTTTATTTTACATTGTATGTATTGAATGTCGGCGACGCATTGCTGTCGCCTCACAGCAAGAAGGTCGCTGGTTCGAGCCTCGGCTGGGTCAGTTGGCATTTCTGTGTGGAGTTTGCATGTTCTCCATGCGTTCGCGTGGGTTTCCTCCGGGTGCTCCGGTTTTCCCCACAGTCCAAAGACATGAGGTACAGGTGAATTGGGTAGGCTAAATTGTCTGTAGTGTATGAGTGTGAATGAGTGTGTGTGGATGTTTCCCAGAGATGGGTTGCAGCTGGAAGAGCATCCGCTGCATAAAACATGTGCTGGATAAGTTGGCGGTTCATTCCGCTGTGGCGACCCCGGATTAATAAAGGGACTAAGCCGAAAAGAAAATGAATGAATGTATTGAATGTATTGTATTTGTTCCAAAACACAATTAATTGTAACTAAACATAAATATTAGATAGAAATCTTCACTTAAAAACATAGAAATGTATTGGTAATAATGGCCAAATTAAACAATTAATTTAGTACTCATTTAATAAAATAATTTAAAAATACAATAAATAAAATCGACATAAACAAATATAATAAATAGGTAATAAGTACAAGCAGAAGTACAAGCCCACAACAGTATGTTTTGTATGTTTTAGTACAGAAAGGATGATGGGGGGGATATGTCCCCCTCACTGTTAGAGCCAGACCATTTAGAAACAGGTGATTAATAATTATATGAACGTAAACTTTTGGATCTCATTCAGCTGTCCCCCTCACTTTTAAAATGTCCGCTACGCCTCTGCATTTAACTATTGGTCCTGAACAATCTTTTCAACCAATCATCTTTCTTGCTTTTACAATCACTCTTTTTGGATGGTGGTTATTGTTTTGCGCGCAGTGAGCAGAAAAGAAACCAAAGTGATGCGTACGCAGCGGGATAAAAGAAAAGTAAGTCACACATCAACACCTATCTATCGGCCCCCGGTAACGCAGACCAATTATAGAGTCGCACCGTTATTTGTGGGTCATTTGCATCGCTCTACCTGCATTGTATTTGCATTGCCTCGCAAAATAAACATTACATATATTTCTATATGATGTAAAAGTAGTCAAAACAAATGACAACACAGTGTTGCTTTTTCCTGTAACAACAGCACGGCGGATAACAGTAAATCTAATTATTATTATTATTATTATTATTATTATTATTATTACTATTTATTACTAATTGATTTATTTTCTTATTTCTAATTTGTTTATTTTTTCATTTTATTTTATGTTCAAAAAATTCCAATCTTCTCAAATCTCTTTATTTTTATTTTTTAACACAAAATAAAATGAAAAATAAACAAAAAATTTATAATTAATAATATAATAAATTTCTTGTGGAAAACTTGATGTGTCCCAGCCTCACCAAGACTCTGCCTCCAGTGGCCCCCCAGGTAAATTGAGTTTGAGACCCCTGCACTAGAGAATCATTCAAATACTAGCTCTAAAGTGACGTTGGTAAAATAGCACTTGTTTCTGCAGTTCTGACAGTCAGCTGCAGATGTGAATGAATGGCGGAAGAAAGTTGTTCCTAATCCAAAAGGGTTTTTGAGACTTTTCTTTTTTATTAAGATGATTATGCCGTCGAACTGTTGTATAAACGCAGTATCACACTTATAGCAGTGCGATATGGCTGTATTAAGGCACTTGGTCTGCGGCCTCGAGCCAACGCACGCCTCCTATCTGTGCGGATATACAGCCAAATCGCACTACTACTCGTGTGATATTGCTTATATATATATAATAGCAATAAAAGCTAATCCAAATAATAAATAAAGCTAATTAATTAATAATAATAAGACAATTAAATAAAAAAAAAAAACAATAATAGCGCTAATAAGTACTATAACAGTGCATAAATAATACTAAAACACTACTATGTGGAACAGACATGTCCTAGTAAGAACTGGTTCCAAGAACAAGAGAACAAGAGTTTACTCTGGCTCCATATAAAAATCTTAGCTTCACAAGACAAGTAAATGGTATGAGGGCACAACAGAGGCGCTGTGGCCTTTTATCTGCATCTCCTCGCACCATTCACGAGTATTGATCGCTCCACAAAGCATTAACTTCAGCTGAATTCCCAGACTCACAGTATTCGATTCCTCTCAGCAGGTCCTGGAAGTAGAAGCGGGCCTGGTCCTCATCCAGAGGCTTATCAGTAGGAACCTCCATCACCGCTCTGCAAACACAAACACACACACAGACACACAGCCAGTGAGCCACAGCTTCTCTATCAGAGTGACACTGCAGTCAGGAATAAGATGTCACTCACCCTCGCTTGACAAGCTCGAACACTGTGAAAACACACAGGAAACAGAGTCAGGCTGTCGTTCATCAGCTTCTCCAGTTTCACATACATTTAGCATGGGAAAAAAAAGTGTGTGGAAGTGTGTGGCATCTGTCGAGAGGATGAGTGTGTGGCCAGACTTACCCATGTACAGATGGTCCTCGCTTGGATCATCCAACACCTGCGGGAAAAAGCAAAACAAAAAAAAGACATACTGTTTAGATGAGGGAATGAAAACATTAGAACACACACACATACACACACAAATTTTGCTCCTAGCCCTTTCACTACATGCACAAATGCACACTGCACTTTATAAACTACTTTTGCACCTTATAGTTTTTATTTTTATATAACAGGATAGTCGTAGGTAACATTTCACTACATGCTGTTAACGTATGATGACATGACAAAGCTTTAATTTCGATTTCAATAGAATGTATAAAATAAAGGGAATGAACTGGGGTTATTTCAGTGTTAATATTGGTTGTCATGTATAATGGTCACAACACAGTTTTCCTGTTTTGTATTTATGGTAAGGTTTGCAATGTTTTATAGCATCACAATACATAGCAGTGCACTGCGAATAAAGATTTATGTAAAAATATAAATATTTTATACATCTTAAACTTTTTGTTAGATTTGTGCTTAATTAAATATATATTGTATATATATTAGTATTTTTGCAGTGACACAAACTGTATTATAATCAATAATAATAATAATAATAATAGTTATATTTATAACAATATTTATAGTTTTTATAATTATTTTGTTAATAATAATAATAATTCACATTTTAGCAATAATACTAATAATTTTATGTGAATTTATTCAAACTTATAATATATTCCACATCCATGTCTGAATAATATAACTTTAATAATAATAATAATTTTGTTAATAACAATAATAATATTAACAATAATAAGTATAGTTTTATAATAATTTTATTATCAATTATAATTATAATAATAATTTTGTTAATAATAATTATAATCACAATTTTTTAATAACAACAATGATAATAACAATAATAATACATTTAATAATATTAATTAATGTAATAATAATAATTTTGTTAATAATAATAACAATAATATATTCAATTATAACAATATTAATATTATTATAACAATATTAATAATCATCATCATATTTTGTTACTAATAATAATAATCATCATAATTTTGCTAATAATAATAATAATCATCAGCATAATAAATAATAATAACAATCATAATATTTTTGTTAATAATAATAATCTTTGTAATAATAATTAAAGTTTTTATTATAATAATTTTAATAACAATAATAATTTTAATAATAATAATTTTAATACAATTTTTAATTTTCACAATAATAATTTTAAATAAATAAATAATCATGTTATGTGAATTTATCCAAACTTATAATACATTCCACATCCACGTCTGATTTATTTATAATAATATAATGATTTTAGTAATAATAATAATTTGTTAATAACAACAACAATAATAATAATGATTATAGTTTTTATAATAATAATTAATAACAATATTATATTTATTTCTAATTCTAATAATAATAATAATATTTTTATTATAATAATAATAAGAATGATAATCATAATTTTAATAACAATAATGATAATATTTATCGATAATATCGATAACACTATTTAATGATAATATTTTGTTAATAATAATAATCATTATTATAATTTTGTTAATAATAATAATAATAATAAAATAATAGTAAATAAAGAAATATAAATTTTATGTGAATTTATCCAATCTTATAATACAAATCTACATCTGATTAATTTAGAATTGAACTTAATATTTGTCTCTAACAATAATAATAGTAATAATTTTAAAAACAATAATATATTAAATTATAATAATGATCATAATTTTGTTAATAATATAATAATAATAAAAATAATAATAATAATAATAATATTTTTGTAAATAATAATAATAATAATAATAATAATAATGATGTAATATTTTTGTAATAATAATCATCAAAATAATGATTACAGTTTTTATAATAATAATAATTTTAATAACAATAATAATTTGTAAATAATAATAAAATAATAGTAAATAAATTAATAATAATAATTTTATGTGAATTTATCCAAACTTATAATACATTCCACATCTAGTCTGATTATTATAATTACACTTTAAATGTGTCTCGCTGTGTGGGAAACCTGTTTGAACACAACAATTATATTTTCATTCCACATGGTGGCGCTGGTGGCACAAAAACGATACACTTCGCTCTGACTCGAGTCAATGAAAACACTGCACAATCCCTCACCTCCACCAGCTTCACCACATTGGGGTGATCCAGCTTCTTGAGAATTGCAATCTCCTGGTAAACACGCTCCAGTGGTCCTTTGGGCTGAGGAGGGCCCTCAGGGGCCGATTTCGCCCCGCGAGGTGGAGGTCTGCCTGTTTTACAGCAGTACAAAAAGAAATCGTGTTAAAGGTTGAAGTGATAGGCAGTCTGATAGATGATGAACTGCGGCTTCACACACTCACAGACGCACACACACACACACACGCACACGCACACGCACACACACACACACACACACACACACACACACACACACACACACACACACACACACACACACACACACACACAGTCCCGCTGAGCTCTCCATCTGCTTTAAAGCAGACACTTACGCGGGAAGCCTGCCTGTCTCATCAGCCGCTTCTTGGACAGCACTTTCATGGCCTGTGGAGAGCAGTGAAAATGAGGAGAGTGAGAGCAGAAATCCACAATCATTACTGACATATGCCCCATTCCACAAACACCACTGACACCAATACCACTCTACTAGACAATCAAGATTAAATAAAGACAAGAAAACTAATCAGTTTTTTATATTGAGTTATTATAGATTTTGTTTTAATATATACTGTATGTATAAGGTGCGCAGTAGGTAGTGCTGTCGCCTCACAGCAAGAAGGTTTAGTTTCGCTTCGGTTTTCCCCACAAGTCCAAAGACATGCGGTACAGGTGAATTGGGTTGGCTAAATTGTCCGTAGTGTATGAGTGTAAATGAGTGTGTATGGATGTTTCCCAGAGATGGGTTGCAGCTGGAAGGGCATCCGCTACGTAAAACGTGTGCTGGATAAGTTGGCGGTTCATTCCGCTGTGGCGACCCAGGATTAATAAAGGGACTAAGCCGAAAAGAAAATGAATGAATGAATGAATATATATATATATATATATACTGTATTGTTCTTTATTTTTGTATTTAGTGTTTTCATTTTAAGTTATTTTTTTAAATCCCAGTTTTAGTTTAAGTACATTAATCAAAGTGAAAGACTGGGAAAGACTCTCTTGACAACAAGCTGAAATAAATTAGGTTATTTAATTTTATACAATATATTTTATACTAACCCTAGCATTATGATACAATAAACCAGAACTAGTTATAAATCCAAACAATACAGAATGCCAAGCAAATGAAAAAACAAGCTATTTTTTAAAATTAATAACAAAACTTGTTATTTTTAGTACAATAACTCAAACTAAATGAGAAACACTGGCTTGACCACAAAATGAAATATAAGTTTTTTTGTATTATTTATTTATTTATTTTTTTACAAATTTGTTATATGCTGAATGTATTTATTAATAAATAATAATAATACTTATTATTATTATTATTAGTAGTAGTAGTAATAGTAGAAATATAAAATTATATATTACTATTTCACTTTTTTTTTAATAAAAATCTACTATTATTATTAGATTAGATTAGATTAGATTAGATTCAACTTTATTGTCATTACACATGTACAAGTACAAGGAAACGAAATGCAGTTTAGGTCTAACCAGGATTGCAATAGCAGCAAGTGCAGGATACAGGTATAAGTTATAAAGTGCAGTTATAGAAAAACTATGGTGATATTTACAGATGGATGTACTATGAACATGATATACAGGCTGTATTAGCTATGAACAGAGATTTACAATAGATGGATATATGTACAGGTTGCTATTAATAATC